>LPNX011123541.1:5000-68400 GCA_001517045.1 Pseudotsuga menziesii | reverse complement strand
ATCTCTCTATATGCCTTCAATGTACCAAGGGGTTCCTTATATAGCTTCACAAGGGATAATGAAGGGTCGAATCCAAGCAATCTCAAGGCATATGGAAGGCCAGGATTCGAATGAGTCGGATCCATGTCAAGGAAAACTCCAAAAGGATTTGGATTATGCACACATCCCGATGTACGCGATTATAGGGTTTAAATCCACGTATGTACGCGGTTATTAAGTAAAAAGCCGCATATATCATTTTTCATATAGTTTTAGGGATGATCAAGGAAACATCAAAGGATAAAAGATGGTCCATGGGGTCTAAAGAGTCTACAGCAGGACAGGGGAAGGCCATACAAAGTGTGATTCACCTAGAGTGGTGAAATCCGCTATAACAGATGCCCCCTAATGTGTGAGTTCAGAGGGGTCATACGATGGCCAAAATACATTATAAGTCCATCCCAGAAGTGGAGTGATGAAGGATCCCAAATGGAAGACCAGCCACCCAATCAGCATAGTACAATAATACAACTCTGCATATAACTTCAAGTACATATAGCAGTCCCAGATACATAAGAGTACAATGGCCATGAATAGGCATGATACATGATATCACATATGTGGTCATCGACACATACAATATACATAGATCGAAATCTCCATGATGAAGATATACAAAGGACCATGATCTCCAAAATGGCTGAAGATATATAATAGATCAAGATCTCCATAGTGGCTGGAAATGTCTGACATACACTGGAATGAAGTCACGACAGCTGAAATCTCATGAACACTGGCACGATCAAGGAGGTAGCATATAAGAGATGCCACCAGTCTGGAAAGTCTTCTACACAAATCGCTACAAGTACATGTCCTACTATGTGAATAGAGGTGTCGAGGTCGAACATAGTAGTCCATCGTCTGATTACCTGTCATTGATGTATACCGTTAACAGACGCAAGATTACCCACCGATAATGAAAATGGGAATCAACGTACTAGAGTGCAAACTAACAAGTGTGAATATATGTGTTGAGGTCGAACACTTGAGAGAATCCATCGATCAGGGGACATTGATGTATTCCCAAGAAACTGTCGATGGCGAGAGAACCTGCCACTGATGACTGCAAGTCTCAAGGAACTCAAAAGGACTCTAGATTCCAATCCTAGAATAAATGATCTGAAGTCGATGGGATGAAATCCGCTGGAAGAAGGGAATTAAGGCATCCCCCATCATCCAACACGAGGTACTCAGCAAAGCTGTCTAATGTGGAAGGACTTGATCATAAGGTGCATGAACCAGTAACTTTACCGGGAATGGTCGACATGAAAAGTCAAGATAACTGAGGAATGGCCAACATAGGTTTCAAATTCCTTCGAATAAGAGCATAACGACGTATGGTGACTGAATGAAGGAAGCATAGACTCGATATACAAACTGGGACATCTCTGTGACACAAGAGGCATCAACAGAGGCTCCATAGGGACTGGAAGCTTAACCAGTCAGTGGAGATAAACTCAGATAAACGAGTGCAGCTCCTAAAGTCAAACTATAACCCAACCAATGGATGTGATATACAGTGCTCTGTTCGAAGGCGACATGACTCGACAGCTACCAAAGATAACATCTTTCCTTGTCCGGCTTTTTGGTTTTTTAATTTTTTTTGAACTTTTTCAGTTATTTGAAAAGCTTGAAAAAAGAATAAACTAGCTTTATAGTTACAAACTAGGAGGAGACGAGTGTCATCAAGGAAAAAAAACTAGTTCCAAGTAGTGGAACATACCTATGCTCAATGCAAGGATACATGTGTAGGATATCGACACTCGGGGGAAAATCCCCTCCCAGTACAAAGGGAAATCAAGTTGCGAAGGATATAAAAAATGGCTCTGCATGGCTAGACATGAGACAAGCTCGGGCTATATGGCTGAAATGTAATGTCAGGGGAGCCGGCATAAAGCTCAATAAGGAAGGAAAAGCTCATGATAATGCATTCACAACTTGACATAGGGGGAGTCCGGAGGGAAACAGGCCAGCATAAGATCAAGAGGAGTATGAGGCTCTTGCGAAATGTCATGGTAGTACTATACAACCGACTCCCGCACCCTAAAGGAGAAAACGTCGGCATGGGCACCAAATGAAAATAAGGGGCTAACTAGGGTACCAATGTAAGGTGAAGCTCTACTACTCATATTATGCCACTTCTAAAGCAGCAAGAAGGTTCCGTGACATAATAGGGTGGGTTCGTACCTAAGGTCATGGTGACATGGTCATAAGGTCATGCAAAATGCAAATGGCGGTGAACCTAACCTATATGCTAGTGTAGACGTTATACCTGAGATCAATATGAACGGGTCAATCCAATAGCTGAACGACACTGAAAATGGTCTTCTACATCACAAATTATGTCAGAAACGGTCCAAAATGGTTAGAAACTGTCAAAACTATAGGAAAGGGGGTAAAAATTTTCAAATATTTGAAAATTTTTCTATAAATAGTAAAAAATATAAATCATTTGAAACTTTTACCCATTGGAGTGCTGATTTTCAACTGCAAATTCTAGGAGATCCAGCCGGCGGAATTCACAACCGTTTCTTCCAGGTATTTACTCATGCTCTCCTCATGCATTTTAATATAATTTTTGTTGATTTTCATGGTGAAATGAGGTTGTTTAGGCCATCTCTACATGAGTGCTGCGGCCCACACGGATATTGAAGCTTTTTCCGTGTATAGGGTTGGCTATACGTGGAAAAGAGGCTAGAAACCACATACATATGCGGCTGTTTGCAAAATAGTCATGTATGAAGCCGTGCAAGTGAATTTATAAGAATATAATGGGCAATGTGGCAATTTCTCTTGTAGGATGGTGCTAGAATGGAGAGATCGTGAGCATGGTGAAGTAGAGGAAGCTGTAAGGGCCGGCGCGATGGCTCAACAAGCTCTTCAAGCATGCAGACTCTACAAGTTTTGGTGTCTTGGTGGTCTGAGGGCCAAACCAAGACTGTTAGAGATGCTGGCAGACTATTGGGATCCAGACTCAGAGTCCTTCCGGATAGATGGGATGTCTCTCACCATAGAGGTGGAAGACATATACTTTATCACAAGGCTATCTAGACGAGGGGAGGTGGTGAACCTTCACTCCTGATGTGGGCCAGGTGGTGGGCTTACTATCAATGAGTACATAGCTATGTACTGCTACCCAGATACTGAGAAGGTGGGAAGTCAAGTCCCCACCAATACTATACAGGTGCTGGGCCTAAAGGCCATACTATTGACGCTGGGCAGGATAGCAGGCTCACTAGAAAAAGGCAAGCTTGGGAAGAACACAAAAGTGCTCCAAGGGACAAAGGGATGCAGAATCAAGTACAAATTCTGTCAACAATGGACTATAGTTTCGTTGCTCTCAATCTCTCTATATGCCTTCAATGTACCAAGGGGTTCCTTATATAGCTTCACAAGGGATAATGAAGGGTCGAATCCGAGCGATCTCAAGGCATATGGAAGGCTAGGAGTCGAATGAGTCAAATCCATGTCAAGGAAAACTCCAAAAGGATTTGGATTATGCACACATCCCAATGTATGTGGTTATAGGGGTCAAACCCATGTATGTACGTGATTATCAGGTAAAAAGCCGCGTATATCATTTTTCATATAGTTTTAGGGATGATCAAGGAAACATCAAAGGATAAAAGATGGTCCATGGGGTCTAAAGAGTCTACAGCGGGACAGGGGAAGGCCATACAAAGTGTGATTCACCTAGAGTGGTGAAATCCGCTATAACATACACTGAGCTGGGAAAGCGTGGGGTTGAGTTACCCTTGTCGAGCCAAGATCTGCAGGTGTGAAACCAAGGGTTTCTAAGAAAACCTTTGGTAGTGCTCTTGTCAAGACCACAAGGAGGGATAACTCCCAACCTAGAAAGCTAAGTGATATAACACAGTTGGCGTGACCCCAGGCGTATTAGACTTGGGAAGGGAAAAATTTATAAGTTCTACACTTTTAATTACAGGCCCTCTTTAAGATCTCCTCATTAAACAAATAGAACGTGCAATAAAAATCAAAGGACTAAAAGTATCTGCTCTAACATCTTACATTATTTTGGCTACAGAGTTCAGTTCAAACCTTAACTACCTTAATTTATAGAAAATTTTATAATAACAGTATAGATAGCAGAACCATTGTTCTCACACCCAGTGTAGCAGCTTAAAGCAAATAAATTAAAAAGGAGAAGTCTACTACAGTCCCTCAAGGATACTGACAGTCTGAATTAATTACAAGTAGATAATTCGTAAAATACCATAATCACATAAGACAGTGAGTCTGCCACGCCGTGGCTTTCAGGTTGCCATTACACTCTTGAACACCCATCAAGCAGTGATTTTTCAAACCATGGAACCCCGGTTCCCCTTACAGGCACCATCTACAAAGACCCCTTTCTAAACTTGGCAAATCCCACAGCCAACAGAGTTTACCCCAAGCATGATAAAACTACTTACCGAAGAAGGCCCTGTAACCTTGCAACCAACCAATAGACCACACACTTGGTACCTGGGACCAAGTGACAAGGGTTACATACCTCAGTGGGGCAAAAATATTGAAAGGACAAAGAAAGAAAAAGAAAAATTAAGCAACTAAGGCATAAAAACGAAATTTTTTCTTACCTATGGCAAAAATCATTAGGTCGTAGGTCACCAGCCTCTCCTGGCACGAAAGGACCCGATCCAGCTCCACTACAGGAAAGGTAATGGTGTTTTACCAACACGGTTTCCTCCCATGGACAGACCTCCAAACCATTGCAGGATTTTCACTCAAAAGAACTTTGGCACCAAACACCAAACCTTGATTGTGCCACTGAACTAATTGACCTTTCGAGATGACTCCTTACTGACCCAAAGGCCATGAGTACAAAATCCTTAAAGATCATGGTAATGTCGAATGGATAGCTGAAGTTTCTAGCGGTCAACATCTCATCGAAACCCATGTGACTATGGGGACCATCGCAACATTTATTGGGCATGTAAGTACTGTGAGGTGATAGCTGCGAGGTCAACCTTGGACACGTAGGAAACCTGGTTATTTCCCTCATCCTCATTATGTTGATTCTGGGTTGGCTGTCACCTATGGCATATGTTAATGTAATCAAGAACCTTGAACAGGAGTTGGAACTTGCTCTTAGCGCCATAGGTTAGCACTTATACCAGATGCAGAATTTGGTTAAGCCCAATAGCATATGAGCCTCCTTTAAATAAAATTCAGCCTGCATGGAAAGGAATCCGATACCTTAAGACCTTGCAAAAAGAAACTAATCAAGAAATTGATGCTTATGGGTTGTTTGCTAAGCAAGGAGTATGGTGCCTTACCTAGGCATGCCTTTGCAACCCTTCGTGCACCTGTCACAGAAAAGGATGGTTAGCCGAAGCCAAGTAATAAATTTTATCACCCATGAGGTCTAAGCTGTCATCAATAGGACCCGTAAGCAAAATACATCAAAAGAAAATTGTACCGAATCTAGCTTGCAACCCTTAGAGACATGTCTACATAGTTTTCTTGCCTAGTTAAACATGTTGTAACTTCATAAAGGGGTTAGATGGTAAGACTAGATATACAAATCACATATGCCACGAATGAATTTTACCTTTTGGAGTTTTAAGAAAACATGAATCTGTTAAATTACTTGAACAAAAGAAAAAAAAATTGGGGTAGTTTACATATGGTATCAGAGCACAGGTTCAGTCATGTAGCCTATTGGGAGCACCTCGTTTCTTGTTAAATTGCAGAATATATATATACAGTTTAATAGCACTCTAACATTTTATCGGCATGTTGTGTTGCATACTTGTGAATTTTTACAGTAAATTGCAGGAATTATCATGGCCTCTCCAGTTGAGAATGAGTACCAACCTAAATCCCTGAACATGCACCAATGGCCACGCAACTGGTAGTAGAACATTCTGAAGCTAGTCAAGTACTAGAAACTATGAGGCACCTAATTGTCGAAATAAAAAGCTATAAAGCGGACAACAAATAGTTAAAGAAAGCATAGGAAAAGCAACAAGAGATCAATGAGATCTTACTACAAATTCTGTATGAAAAAAATAACGGTAAGGAACCTAGAACTGAGACCAGAAGGGGTTCCGAGAGGGAAGAAAGCACATAAAGAAAGAGTGGTTCCTCTAACGAGACCCAGAATTATGAAAATCAGGTCAAGACTGGTGGAAAGAGAAAGGTTGATCACCTGCAAGGCGAATTCAAGAAGATCAAACCCACTAGTTTCGACGGGGAATCTAAGACAGGGGAGGAAGCAGAGGCATGGTTGTTGGACATCAAGAAATATTTCTATATCTACAACTATTCCAGCAACATGAAAGTCTGAATGGAAATTTACAATCTTAAAGGCAAAGCTAGTATCTGGTGGTAGGACCTCAAAATCTCTCAAGGACTCAAGGAGAACAATCTGGAGTGGGTTGAGTTCAAAAGACTATTTAAAAAATAGTACCTATCTGAGAGTTACTACGAAAGGAAAACCAAGGAATTTTATGAGTTAAGACTCGACCAGATGACCATGGAGGAGCTCATTAACAAGTTCTTAGACCTGCTGAGGTTCATACCCTATATCAAAGAAGAAAAGGTGAAGGTGCAGAGGTTCCTAAGCTGCTTGCCGTAGGTTTACAAGGACAGAATTGAATTTGACAACCCAAAAACCCTAGATGAGGTGGTGAGGAAAGCCAGGCTATGTTTTGAGCAGTACAAACCGTGAAACGATCCATCAAGAACGTGGAGAGACAGGAAACCAGAGAGGTTCAGTTAGCAAAGGAAGGGATTCAGACCACCACCATACAGGAACACCCCAAGGAATTCCCAAGGAAGCCCTTACAATAGAAATGGACAACCCCCACCAAGATATGTTAAGCTGGCTAGTCTGGGAATAAAAGGGGCTGATAGGGCTCCTAGAGAACCTCTGAGCTGCTGGGAATGTGGAGAATGTGATTTGAAAAGACATTGCCCACGCCTAAATGGGGCAAACAAGACCTTGTACAACGTTCAAGAAGCATCGACGGTTGGGGAAATTGGCAAGAATTTCCATAGAATTAATGCAGCCTTAGAGGATCGGCAAGCTGACCATTAGTCTGCTATAGTGGAAATTGAAGGTACTATTTCAAATCACACTATTTCTGTATTAATTGATCCAGGAGCTACGTTGAGCTACATTTCTCCAAGGACGGTGGAGCTCTGCCAACTAACTAGGGTAAGGCATACAAAACCGTGGTTGGTCCAGTTGGCCATGGGGGAAAAAATAAAGGTAACAGATTTTATTGCTGATTATGAAGTTAAATTGCAGGATCATAAAACCAAGATCGACCTAAATGTTTTTCCCTTAGGATCATATGACATGATAATTGGCATGGATTGGCTAGAGAAAAATAAGGTAGTGCTAAACTGTTTTTCAAAAACCTTTACTTACATTGTTGAAGACCAAGTGCTTCGGACGGTAAGGGGGTTACCCAAACCCGTCTCAGTAAGACAAATTTATGCTATGAAACTAAAGAAATTCCTGAGAAAGGGCTGTAAACTCTATGTAGTTAGGGTTGCTAACTTACTCCTAAATGAAAACCAGACAGCTCTAAAGCAGCACCCGATCCTAGATGAGTTCCCTGATGTATTTCCCAAGGAAATACCAGGACTACCTCCTCAATGGGAGATTGACTTCTCCATTGAACTACTACCCGGATCTGCACTTGTGTCAAAGGTGCCTTATCGGATGAGTATTCCAAAACTGACTGAACTGAAAATTTAGTTGCAAGAACTATTAGAGAAAGGATATATAAGGCCTAGTGTGTCTCCCTTGGGTGCAATGGTCTTGTTCATTAAAAATAAGGATGGGACCTTAATACTTTGTATCAACTACCGGCATTTAAAAAAAGTAACCATAAAGAATAAGTATCCCCTACCCAGAATCAATGACATGTTCGATCAAGTAGGGGGGGCGAGAGTCTTCTCGAAGTTGGACTTACGATCTGGCTATCACCAAATTTGAATAAAAAGTGAGGACATAAACAAGACTGCCTTCAGGACCCGCTATGGACACTATGAATTCATAGTGATCCCCTTTGGCTTAAAAAATGCCCCTGCCACATTTATGTTCCTAATGAATGGCATTTTTAACAAATATCTAGATCAGTTTGTACTGATCTTCATCGATGATATCCTGATTTACTCTAAAACCGAAGAAGAACATCAACTTAATTTAAGGACAGTGTTGCAAACCTTGAGGGAACACCAATTGTATGCCAAGTCAGAAAAGTGTGAATTCTTTAAGACTGAAATTCAGTACTTGGGTCATATTATATCCAAGGAGGGGATTGCGGTAGATCCAAAGAAAGTGTGAGCCATATCTGATTGGCCCGTACCCAAGGACGTGGCTGACATTTGGTCATTTATGGGACTTACTGGCTATTATCGAAGATTTATTGAGGGATTTTCCAAAATTGTGTACCCCATTACCTCCTTACAAAAGAAGCGGGTAAAGTTAAGTTTGGTCATCAAGGTGTCAAGAAAGCTTCGACAAACTTAAAGAGTTGCTAACCAGGGCCCTAGTCCTAAAGGTAGCCGACCCCCTTAAAAACTACACGGTTTGTACTGATGCCAGCTTAGAAGGAGTAGGAGGGGTTTTGTCCCAAGAAGGACATCTGGTCTTTTATGAGTCATGCAAGTTGAAAGATCATAAACGTAACTATGTGGTCCATGACTTAGAACTAGCAGTCATGGTGCACACTCTAAAAATGTGGCAGCACTACTTACTGGGAAAGAAATTTCTGTTACTGACTGATAACACCTATGTGAAAAATTTATTTACACAGTCCGGTCTAAATTCTCGACAAGCAAGATGGTTGGCCTTCCTCAGTGAGTTCGACTTCGAGGTAAGGCATATAAAAGGTAAGGAAAACAAGGTTGCAGATGCATTGAGTCAAAGGACTCATGGTATTAGTGAGGTAATCTTGAGCCAGCCCAATAGTGACCTCTTGGACAAGGTCAAGGCAGCAAGCACTCAGGACACCAACTACAATAAACTACTTAGTAAAATACAGAATAACGAGATAAATTTGGATGGGGCATCTTTTAAAGTTGACCAAAAGGGCTTTATTTGGTTTAAGGATAGGTTGTACATACCTAATGATTTGGAAATCAAGTTGTTTATTTTAAATGAGATGTACAAACCTCCATTTGCAGGTCATCCAGGTTACCAAAAGATGGTAACTGCTCTGAGGAAGCAGTTCTTTTGGCCTGGTTTAAATCAAATGTAATAGAGCATCTATCCATATGCATAGAATACCAGCAAGTTGAGACAAAACATGGGCACCCGAATGGCTTGTTATAGCCTCTACCAATACCCAGTGGAAATGGGAGATCATATCCCTAGATTTTATCACTGGTTTACCGAAAACACAGAAACAACATGACTCTATCATGGTGGTAGTAGACAAGTTAAGAAAATCTGCACATTTTATTCCGATAAAATCAACACATAAGGCAACTGATATTGCAGAATTATTTCTAAAAGAGATATTCTGACTGCACGGTGTACCAAAAATTGTAATATCTAATAGGGATGTGAAATTTACATCAAATTTCTGGAAATCTTTATTTGCAAGTTTAGAAACCATGATTAACTTTAGCACCAGTTACCATCTGGAAACAGATGGGCAGACAAAACATACCAACCAGACCATCGAAAACATGTTAAGGATGTATGTTATGAAAAGACCCACTAAGTGGGAAAACTATTTGCACCTAGTGGATTTCGCCTATAATAACAGTTATTAGGCCTCAACGAAAATGAGTTGATTTGAAATTCTATATGGAAAAAATGCAATACCCCTGTCAGTTGGGATAATCCTGTGGATCATGTACTAATTGGACCTAAGTTGTTACAGGAGATGGAACAAACAGTTCATGAAGTGAAGAAGAATCTAAAAGCGACTCAAGATCGACAAAAGTGTTACACAGATTTAAAAAGAAAACATAAGGAGTTTTGTGTTGGCGACCATGTGTACCTATGGGTCAAACCTAAGAAGAGTTCCCTCAAGCTGGGGAGCTGCAAGAAACTAGCTCCAAGATTTTGTGGACCTTTCCAAGTCCTAGAGAGAATCGGGCCTGTAGCTTACAAGCTGGCCCTTCCTGTTCATTTAAAGATTCATAACGTTTTTCATGTTTCATTGTTAAAGAAATATGTGTATGACTCTGCTCACATTATCGATTGCAATGTGGTATAGGTGGAACCCGAAGGAGAGTTCTAGGTGGAACCTACAGGCATTTTGGACAAGAAAGAAACAGTACTTCAGAACTGAGTCATTGCTCAGGTAAAAGTGCAATGGAAGCACTTTATCCCCAAGGAGGCAACTTGGGAGCTAGATGAGGAAATGCAAATAAAGTACCATAGCTTGTTTATTGAGCCAATGGGAGAGAATCAACACTGAGGACAGTGTTCAAAATAAGGGGGTGTGGATGTAATGCCCCCAGACTATGTTTTTAGTTTGTTTATTATTATTTGTTGATTATCTATGAATAATAAATTATGGCTGTTGATGACTCAGCCAAAGCGTCTGGGGAGGACTATGTAATAATTTACCCTTGGGGGTTAATGGCAATGAGAAAAAGAAAAAATTATTGATGCAACGAATATGGTGGAAGTAGCCAGGTTAAAAAGAGGAAACCTACAGGAGATAGTATGTGACAGAGACCGGCTAACTTCAGGGACTGAAACAAAGTAATTGTCAGGTGTGCAGAATCAACAGAGACACATCCCTGAAATAGGGGATACCATTAAGCCTTGGGAATTCTGGGTAGGAAGGGGAGAGGGATAATGGGGAAAGAACTAGGAAAAACAAGAAAAAAGATCCAAGAAAAATTGAAAGAAAAAGAGCATATGGTATAGGTAGGACGTTGCCGAGTATGCTGGGAAAAGGACTTTGCTGAGAGAGTGCCTACTGTTGGGCATGATTTCTTGTGGACACTCTAAAAATCTAAAGCTGAAGTTAGCGGTCCCTACTGTCGTCCTGGGAGGTTTGGATCGGGGGTGACTAGAAGGAAAAGGAGCTTATCCTAGTCTACGGTTGGGTGGAACATGGCTGCTTCCACCGTATTCTAGTACCTCTGATCTATATGTTTTCTGAGTATGAGTTTGTTTGTTGTTATGTATGTTGTAACCTGTATTGTTTGTCTTAGATTATGTCCTTATTTGTGTGTGAAATTTCATGGGTTAAGCTGCAAGTAAATACTTATCTTTTGAATTCTCTATGGATAAGAAGCAGATTATATATATATTAATATGCATGTTCCTGTAGCTAGCAGTCCTATTCCTTCTACGCCTTGGCTGTGTTATCAGGAATGTTTGTTTATTGCAACATCTAAAATTAATGCATAGAGTATGAAATATTTTAATTCTAGTTCTTGCATATACAAGTAATAGATCAGGTTTGATTTTCTAAGTATGATTTTGTGGTCATGCATTCAAATATTTTGCTTTACTATTGTTTTAGACCACATCTAGATCAATAAACAATATGACTATTAAAGGCTTCCAACTTATTTGATGTTATCAAAGGAGATTTAGAAATAAAACAATACTTTTAACTCTATGTTGGTTATTTTCGCTGGTAGGAGTTACAGTTGAGATCGGAAGACATCATCAATATCAACGTCATCTTTTATTTTCTACTTTTACTGTGTGTGGTCTTAAAAAGAGGATGGATCGGGGAAAACAATATAACCTATGAGCCACAACCAAGAAACATGCATGGTCCAGACTCTGCGTATTACGCTGACCATGCTTGTAAAAACCCTAACCTCTGTGCAAGATGAAGTTTCGGCCTTATACTGAATCCGTAGCCATTGAAAAATCCCGGCACGTTGGGGGGGTGGGTGTTGGCCTGAGAGTAAACTGGCATATGAAGAGAAATTATTCTATTGTGCAAAACAAAACAGTTAATCCCATGTGCGGCTTGAAACCCCTCACCTCACACGCGAGATCCGAATTGGGATTTAGACGGAGCTGAGAAAGAATGGGGTTGAGTTCCCCCTGTCGAGCCAGGATTTGCAGGTGTGAAACCAAGGGTTTCTAAGAAAACCTTTGACAGTGCTCTTGTTAAGACCACAAGGAGGGATAACTCCCGACCTAGAAAGCTAAGTGATATAACATGGTTGGTGTGACCCCGGGCGTATCAAACCTGGTAAGGGAAAAAATTACAAGTTCTACACTTTTAATTACATGCCCTCTTTAAGATCTCCTCATTAAACAAACATAACGTGCAATAAAAATCAAAGGACTAAAAGTATCTGCTCTAACATCTTACATTCTTTTGGCTACAAAGTTCAGTTCAAACCTTAACTACCTTAATTCACAGAAAACTTTATAATAATAGTATACATAGCAGAGCCATTGTTCTCACACCCAACGTAGCAACTTAAAGAAAATAAATTCAAAAGGAGAAGTCTACTATAGTCCCTCAAGGAGACTGACAGTCTGAATTAATTACAAGTAGAGAAGTAGTAAAATACCATAATCACATAAGACAGTGAGTCTGCCATGCCATGGCTTTCAAGTTTCCATTACACACTTGAACACCCATCAAACACTGATTTTTCAAACCATGGAACCCCAGTTCCCCTTACAGGTTCCATCTGCAAAGACCCATTTCCTAAATTGGTGAAGCCCACAGCCAACATAGTTTACCCCAAGGATGATAAAACTACTTACTGGAGAAGGCCCTATAACCTTGCAACTGACCAACAGACCACGCACTTGGTACCTGCGACCAAGTGACAAGGGTGACATTCCTCAGTGGGGCAAAAATATTGAAAGGACAAAGAAATAAAAAGAAAAATTAAGCAGCTAAGGCAAAAAGACAAAAAAATTCTTACCTATGGCGAAAATCATTAGGTCGTAGGTCACCAGCCTCTCCTGGCACGAAAGAACCTGATCCAGCTCCGCTACAGGCTCGATAATGGTGTTTTACCAACACGGTTTCCTCTTGTGGATAGACCTCCAAACCATTGCAGGATTTTGGCTCGAAAGAACTCCGGCACCAAACACCAAACCCTGATTGTGCCACTAAACTATGGAGCTTTCGAGATGACTCCTTACTAACCCAAAGGCCACGAGTACAAAAGCCTTAAAGATCATAGTAATGTCGAATGGATAGCTAAACTTAACTTTCTAGTAGTTGACATCTCATCGAAACCCATGTGATTATGGGGACCATCGCAACATGTGTTGGGTGTGTAAGTACTGTGAGGTGACAACTGCAAGGTCAACCTTGGACACATAGGACACCCTGTTATTGCCCTCATCCTCATTACATGGAGTCCGAGCTGGCTTTCACCTGTGGCATATGTCAACGTAATCAAGAACCTTGAATAGAAGTTGGAACTTTCTCTTAGTGCCATAGGTTAACACTTATACCAGCTGCAGACTTTGGTTAAGCCCAAGACCATACGAGCCTCCTTTAAATAAAAGTCATCCTGCATGGAAAGGAATCTGATACCTTAAGACCTTGCAAAAAGAAACTAATCAAGAAATTGATGCTTATATCTAGGTAGCAAATGGGTTGTTTGCTAAGCAGGGAGTATGGTGCCTTACCTAGGCATCCCTTTGCAACCCTTCGTGCACCTGTCACAGAAAAGGATGGTTAGCCGAAGCCAAGTAAGCAATTCTATCAGCCATGAGGTCTAAGCTATCATCAATAGGACCCATAAGCAAAATACATCAAAAAAAAGTTGTACCGAATCTAGCTTGCAACCCTTAGAGACATGTCCACATAGTTTGCTTGCCTAGTTAAACATGTTGTAACTTCATAAAGGGGTTAGATGGTAAGACTAGATATACAAATCACATATGCCATGAATGAATTTTACCTTTTGGAGTTTTAAGAAAACATGAATTTGTTAAATTACTTGAACAAAAGAAAAAGAAAAAATTGGGGTAGTTTACAATGGAAAACGTAGTATGCCATGATGCCCTTGCTAGGAAGAACAATCTTAAGTTTCCAAACTCGTAACCAAGGCAGACCTGCAAAATAGAAACAAGAGAAGTGTAATTAATTAACCAAGAGATAGATAATTAATAATGGTAAGGACAGTAAGTTAATTCACATCATCTAGTTAATTAACTAAGAAAGATAATTAACGAACATAGGGCTTACCTGAGTCGTAAAACAAAACAGTAATAAAAGTGCAAGGCGGAATTGGAAGTATAACTAGGAACTGAATTGCGTCAAGTAACCAAATAATCCTGATGTCGCAAAAGTAACTTGTAAGTCAATAAATAAGGTGCCTTGGTTCGAATGAACTAAATAAGCCTACATAATGAAGAATGACCTTACCTCTGAGATCATCATGGGAGAACGAGTCGCGCCACTCCACCACTTTGTTCCCATCAATAAAGTTAAGTTAGTTTTTATTAAATAAAGAAAGTGCACATGTGCACGAGTAAAACAATTATCTATACAATTCATTAATTCAGTGAGAGTAATAACTAAGATGTATAAATAGTTTAAATAAATTAAGACATAAGAAGTAAATGAATTAATAATTATTGAATGGATAAGAGATTAACAAGATAGAATGGGCACTTTCTAAAGAGATCGAAAGTATAAGTAGCCCATGTAATTCCACACGAGTAATAATGATCCCCTTTGGGGTAGTTTTCACTAGCCTATAATTTTTTTTTTCAATTTTTGGGGACATTACACTACTTAAACTTAGTTTTGTGTTTTATCTACTTCCTATTTTAACTGGTTTTGAATACAATTCAAAAAACTTTATTTTAACTAGTTTTGAATATAATTTAAAAACAAACTATGTGCAATGGGTGCACTTCCTATTTTAACTTGTTTTGAATATAATTTAAAAAGAAACATTTTAATTGGTTTTGAATATAATTTAAAAAGAAACTATGTGCAATGGGTGTAGTGGTAGTTTTGTGTTTTATTTCATTTTACTGGGTATTCTCATATATGCACATTATTGCATAGTGCCATGGATTATACAAGTTGTTGCACTCATGGATCATGTATTTATGCATATTCTTATAGTCTTTGCAAGCATAAGAAGTGATAATGTTGTTGCACAAGGTAATGTTTGTATTAGGTCATTAATTATGTGTATCCCTAGATATTAATTCATATTGTTGCACTTTGTGCATCCACTAAAAATGATAATGATAATAATATTTGTATCATATGATTGATTATCAATTATCTCGATAGCTTAAGTATTATTTGCATTACAATGATATATTTTGTTTGCATTACAATAATATCTACATAGGGCAGGTATTATTTACATTACATAGTTGGTTGATATATATTTCACTACAAGAAATTAAAAATTGATATATTATTTGCAAGTATTTTTTTTCTAAGCTAAAATGGAGAATATGTTTAAACCCTTTTAAACAACCCTAAGAATATGATTATAATATTTGAATGTTTTAATATTTATGGTTTAAATATTAATCCATTATTACAATGGATTTAAGAGGAAGCATTTAGATGAGATTTCAGTATTTTTGTATATGATTGTAATGAGTGAATGATAAGAGGTTGAGTGCTAAGTGTGATACAATGACTTATGAAATTTTAGAACTCTAGGGTGAAGCATATTAATTATTGAGCATGATTTACAATAACAATCAATATTTATAAAAAAAATAAAAAATTTAAGGTTTTAAAATTAACCACAATACTACTACCTCTTAAATATATTTTGAAAAGTCTGAAAATATCAAAAACAATGATTAATGTGGTTTAGTTAGAATATGGTTATTAAATTTAACCTAAAACAAATTTTTTATATAGCTTTAAATTCATATTTTCAATCCCATGTTTGTTTTTAAAATGGTATAATGTGAAAATGGCAATCTCTAGAAATTTTACCTTTACATAATAATTATGTGAAAAACAAACATTCATTGGATTTATTTAAAGAAGAAAACAACATTGTCTTAAAACAATATTCATTTTTTCCAAAGCAATAGAGTTAAAAACAAATATTGTGAAACCATAGTTTGTTTACTATTTAACCATACTTTTTAAATCATGTTATTATTATTACATAAACATATTTGGTAAATGAAGAATATTAAACTATATGAAGTGAGTATTAAACTTAAAGAAAGAATATTATATTTAAAAATTTGATTTAACATTAATTTTTTAAACTTAACACTATAAGAGTTTTATGTTTTAAAAGAAAGTTAAAATAAAGATTCGTTGATGAGAATTTGTTTTTTTCTAAATAATTAATAAAACATCAATGAATATATTGTAATTATAATAATAAAGAATTCAAAAGTTTAAGAGTGTTAAGGAAATGTGAACCTGAAGAAGCTTCATAAATGAATTTATAATTGGCTCTATTTTTTTATTGTGTTTTCATATTTAGTAAAGAAAGTAAAATAAAAATTGTGGTGGATGCAATTTTTTTTTGCTAAATAATTAATAAGAACATCAATGAATAGATTGCAAGTATAATAGTAAAGATTTAGTTTTGGTTATTATTTCAATTTTAATTTGGGTTAACTGAAATTATCACATTAATCACCAAAAAAAGATAATAGTAATTGTGGTTATAACTCTCCTAATTCTTTAAAAGATAGAAAGTTTATGCAATTTTTTAAGAAAATTTTATAAGAATTAGTTAGTTTTAAAATGAAACCTTATGAGTGTTGAGAAATGTGAAACATATGAATTTATAATTGAGTCTATTTTTTTATTATATTTTGATATTTATTTTATTTTTATCAAACGACCAATTTTAGGTATATTCAATTTATTTTCTTTTATTTTTTATTTTTATTTTAGCCTATTATAAGACTTCCTTCCTCCTACTGAAGTATAAAATGGGTTTATGGGAGGATAAAATACAACTAAAATACCCTAATTTTTTTTGTATTTTTTATAAAAATTAGTCAAAATGGATTGTGTAATATATTAAACTAAATGCCCTAGTTTAAAATTATCTAACTATCCATATCACTGAAATTGTGATATAAACACTCTAAATTAGAATTTCAAGTTTCAACAATAATTAGTCGGCCGGATTCTGGTAGGTTGGGAGCGTTTTGGTTACGTTTATATTGCTTCTCTGTAATGCTTCCCAAAAATAAAATGAGCCATAGAAATTAAGTGCTACGCAAACGTACAATGGAAGACTACCGATTCCACATGAATGTTGTACACTCGTGACTTGTTGCCGTTCTCTATCATTTTATCGTTTCTTTTACAATATGTCGGTAGGCTGCTTACATTTCACAATGCAAAATGAAGAGACATGGCCCACTTTTCTCTTCGAAGGAAGTAAAATTGATTCCTCCTCCCATGCGAGACAGTACAACTGGAAGCGAATATCTTTGAGCAAAATAAGTGATCACAGAATAAACCTCTTTACGAGTAAAGTTACAAACGCTCATGCTAATGCTCCTCCTGTCAGAAGAGAATAATGGTACAGTATTGACTTTCTCCTTTGCTGAGATGTGAATGCCCACAGCGTCCTCTGAATCGGCCGACCAAAGGGCCCTCTGATAAAGACGCTATTTCATATTGCCAACAAACGCCATCTACACAGCTTCAAATGGGTGATCGTTTAGTTCACTTGTGCATTAAAGTTGCATAAAGATTTTGCTTGAATTTTCCTTTACCATTGCAAGGAGAAACCACAATTGATTCAGCATTATTCTGTAATTATTATGCCCTAAATATTTAAGACTTTGGATAGGAGTAAGTTAAAATTTAAATGATATGCACTTTTTCATTGATATGTTTGGAAATTAATTTAGGTTTTTTTGTTTATTTTAAAGGAGCTGTCTAACTAGTGGAAGATTTTGATTTTTTTGGTTTATTTTAGCAGGAATTTGGTTTACAAAATCTTGTAATTTTTGTTGTTTGTTGGGTCATTTTGAGTGTAAAAATGAAATCAGGTGACAGGAAAACTTTTAAACACTCACATTCTGTAAGATCTAGCAATGTTTTTGCAGGTTTTGAAAATTCAGCTAAGATTCATGACCAAGAACAAAAACAGATAAAAATCAACCTGAAATAGGAAGAAAATAGTCTCTACAACTCATTTTTTTAATGAAATTGTTTTTTTATTCTTTGAACTGTAATTTTGACAGTAGAAATATATTTAGTTCATTGATTACTTCTTAAAATGCAATTTATACAATTTCCAACAACCTAAAACTGGATTTTGACAGTATAAAGGCTTAAAAGTAAAATAAATAGTTTAACTTACATCTTACCAGACTCAAAGTTATATAGAGTCATTTTATCAAAATCGGCAACTACACACATTAAAACTACAATTTCAACCTACTAAAATAACCAACCATTTATAAAGAACCACTTATTGCAACAATTTCCTCTTACTAAAAAACCTAACACTTTCTGAAGAACCACTGAAAAACCAACCATTTCTGAAGAACCACTTATTGCAACAATTTCAACTGACTAAAAAACCTAACAATTTCAGAAGAACCACTGAAAAACCAACAATTTCTGAAGAACCACAGAAAAAACAAAGAATGAATTGTTTAGCATAGACCCTTTAAATACCTAGGGTTCTATGCAGTCAATTTACCAAAACTGACAAAATACAAATACGAACTTTTCAAAGTATAATGCATGTACTAATCTATGAGAGAAGAATTAACATACGGTCAGTAGATGAGTTGAGTCGTTATTTGAGGTTTACTGTTGATCTGCAAATGTCACCTTTTTCTTCTTCTTGGACGCAGCTGCTGGCTTCTTTGCATCTTTCAAGATTCCACCCTTCTTGGCACCAGCCCTACCGAGGTCTTGTTGGTCTGCAAACGTGACCTCTTTCTTCGTCTTGCAGGCAGCTGCAGGCTTCTTTGCATCTGTCATGATTTCACCCTTCCTGGCACCACTCGTACCTAAGACTTCTTTGCTATCTTCAGTTGGCCAAAACTGGGAATTCTTCCGCTTTGCTTTTAAAGTAGCCAAGACTTCATCTCGATTAACTAATCCTGCCACTGTGACTTTCTGTTGGTGAAAGTCTACATCAATGTGCGCTCCTGTAAAAGGAATCAGTCATTAAATCGGCTCTATTCCTATAGCCTATAGATTATAACATTGGGTGCTTCTATCCATCGATTATTTATTTCTAATTATATAAGAAGCTATAAATTTATCTTACTGAACGATTTATTTCCAGAAGACTGTGATACAGATAAAACATCTTATTAGGTTCAAACCTGGGTAACAATTTTTTTTGTAATTTGAACCATTTGAATTTATTCAAATTCAGAAGGCATGAATCAAGTTAATGTTCTAATTTTGAAGCCCAATTGCAATTTCAACTATTGGATTTAACCCTCAACTACTGGACTTGGGTAGAAACCCACCTAAACACTGAACTCAAAACGAAGAAGAGTTTTCGTTAGAGATTAATCCACACCTTAAAAATGGTAAAAGGTCCGGAGAGCAATACCTTTAAAATGTCTGAGAGCGTTTCGAATTTTGAGCTCGCATCCTTTGGAATACATGGGTACTCTCATCTGCACCTTCTGCTCATACGCTCTCTGTTATCATATATCATCAATATCAGAAATTTCTAAAGTTGCCTAGAAATAAATAAAGATAAACACTGAAAATGTGAAAGCAACCCTTACCTCTATTTTAGACGCAGAAACCAGTTGCTTATTTGGCATGAGGGCTAAAATTACTTGAAGCGCTACAGTGCTTATTCACCGCCCAAACTGTTCATACAATCTCCTGGAGGTTGTCTCAGAAATACAGGAACATAAGAGCACGGAAAGAGTAAAGTTTTTAATGTGGAAATGTCTCTTGTGCTTTACGTTGGGTTGTATGTTTTGGGTATTTTTTTTTATTAAAAAAAATTGTAACTAAGTTTAATTATTTAAGCAAAGGTTCGCTTTGTTATAAAGAATCATAATCTTATTATTTCTCAAAATTTAGCATTATCACAACTAATCATATATCATAATTTAGCCTTATCACAACAAACCGTGTCTCAAAATCTAGTATTATCACAGCTAATCATATATCATGATATAACCTTATCACAACTAACCATGCTTCAAAGTCTAGCATTATCACTCATGATGTAGCCTTATCACAACCAATCATGAGTCATTGAAGAATTTAATCTTGATAAAGAGAATGAAACCACTTTTAATCGGAATAAGCTAGTTATGGAGCAAACCTCCCTCCATTAGACGGAGGAGGAGCAAAGTCGGAATAAGCTAGTTATGGAGCAAACCTCCCTCCATCAGACGGAGGAGGAGCAAAGTTGACTTTGCTCCTCCTCTGTCCGATGGAGGGAAGTTTGCTCCATAGCTAGCCCACGCCCTTTTAATCCAACCAATAAAACCAATAAGGCATTTCAAATACTAAATCAAAATCGGCCATAGGACGGTACATATTTATGATGGCACCGACTTCTCCCTTGGATCTTAATTTCTCGGCAATCCCTCTCAGTTCTTCCCGCTCCCGAATCCGTCCAAACTGCGTCGCTGTTCGAGAGTCAGAAGAAAAGCACAGGTGAAAGTACCAGCGTGACAGTCATCGTCCGTAAAAATCTGTAACCTCAGATCATTGCATACCGCGTAGCTTGATTGGGAGCCCGGGAAAACGATTGTTTTTGTTATTTAAGCCGGTAATCGCTGGAACTTCAAAAGTATCCTCCACCTGCTTTGTCATTGAATCCAGTTCTTGCACTTTGTCTATTTAAACATAATTGGGTAAAGGAAAACAGAAGGAAATGCTGAATTATTTCACAGCGAAAAGCAGGACCTGTTTGGTCAATAATTTAAAAGTATATTTATCATTGAAAAACCAGATTTATGGCTCTTAAGTGGAAAATGGAATGTACGAAAGCTCAACAGCAACAGTAAATTAGTGCGGAGGACAAACACACATAAGTATGATTATGCAAATAAGTTTTCATTAAACACTTTCAAAAAAATATTATAAAGTTGATTAAAAATAAATAAATATCCATGTATATAAATAATAATCAGAATAGAATAGTTGTGTTATTTTTGGTGTACTTGTTTTGTATGGTATATTTTTTATTTGTAGTTTAGTTAGAAATTTTTATAAATTTTAAAATCACATATTATTTATGAAAATTACATAATTTGAGTGCCTTGGAGATAAGGATATATGTGTGTTCAATCTATTTATAGATTTATAAGCACAATTTAAATATTTGCAAAAGTAAATTTTATCTAGATTATTTTGTATGCCATATTTCTTTGATGGTAAAATATGTTAATGTTTTTATGATTTGATGGGAGGCTTCTTTGATAATAAAATATGTCAAATTTTAGTTTATCAAATTTAGAAATATGTTTGATTCGCTATTAATGATTATATAAAATTGACAACACTTTTGATTTGATGTTAATCACTATATAAAGTAGATAATATATATGTTTGATTTGAGGAAAAAGGATTTTGAAAATCATTTCAGAAGATAGAAGAAAAATCTAATTATTTTTTGAAATAGTAACTTTTTATTTTAAAAAAAATGAGAGACATTGTAGAAAGAGATAATTTGATTGATGGTTTTATTATTTATTTATTTTTATATATGTAAGGTTTTATTTTATTATGAATGATTTTTTTTTTAATTTCTATTTTTTTTAATAATAAATAAAGGCTAGTTTCCCCAGTGCTAATGAAGTATCCATCCACCACCAAAAGATAAATGTTAAGTAGTATTTCTCTAAGATGTGGAAAGCTAGGAAGTATCCAACTCCATATAACCACTTAGATTCTCCTCATGTTGGAAATGGTGTGTTCCAAATCAAATACTTGGCCTTACAATTGGCTAAACTATGAAGTACGGGAATGAACATCCTAATTTTAAATCCTTTCAAAAGATGTACAAGTCTCCACCTTCATGTGAAATTCAAGGGAGTTGTAATAAACCAACTCTTTTAATGATTTTTTTATACACAAAAAACAATGTTTGAGTGAACAACTCAAGGAAATAATAAACAACCTAGTCAAGACTTGAAACATATTGACTTAAATCATTAAATGAGCACCAAATACCAACATAATCAACCTTTGAAAGAGTGTAACCATTTCTACAACCCCAAATAAAGATTGGAAACTATAGAGACAAACTAATAAAACAAGTTTGATAAATTTCTTTAAAAAAAAGGAAAATATGGCATCCAAGAGATCTTTTATTAATTAGTGATTCAATAGATTAACTTTACCTCTGGAGAAAGAATTGTCTTTTCACAACTCACGAGCATTTAAAAACCGCTTAATCAGTGTGTAGTGATAAACATATTATAGAATGTGGACCAATAAAGCTATCACAAAGAATCAATCAATAATGACCAAAGATAGAATGGTTCATTGTAACCAAAGTTACCAATTAATCACAAGTTATAGGAAAACCTTGTAAAATAACATCAACAAATGGTAGGAAAGGTTACATTTTGCAACATTTATCAATTCCAAGTCTCCAATTTACCACTTAGAAAAGACTGTAGCTATCACAGAAATATCAAAGATTAAACACATAGTATAATATTGAAAAATGTAGACTTACGAACTAAGTATCATACTCTCAACATACCATAACATAGCGATCATTAGCCTTTTTTCTTCGATAGCTATATTTTTTATGCTTTCCTCCTCCAAGAAACAATTAGGTAATTGATTCTTTCAAGAATTTCAAGAATTAATTCTAGCAATCATGAATGAGACAGGTGGGATGAGGATTAAACTTAACTAGTAACTCAACATTTAAAAATAGTCATCCAAAAAGGGGGACCCACCATTTATTCAAAATTAGCCATTTGCAAACATTCCTTGTGTCTCTTGAATTTGGTATATAATTTAAGGCATAAGCCTGTATATTTAAAATTACCTTAAGCATTACATATGTATCACTTTTTCTTTCAAATTTTTTTTACATCAACCCATATAAACATGTTTCAAAATAAAGTATGTCGAGTAAAGACACTGCATCCCTGTGATAATCAAAACATTGTCAAAAATATGTTACACGGCCTACCCATCAAATGAAATTGTTCACTAACATTAAGACATATTAAAACTTATAATTATTGTGCCAACATTATTAAGTTTTTTTTCCAAATAACTTAG
Organism: Pseudotsuga menziesii; assembly: GCA_001517045.1. Taxonomy (NCBI): domain Eukaryota; kingdom Viridiplantae; phylum Streptophyta; class Pinopsida; order Pinales; family Pinaceae; genus Pseudotsuga; species Pseudotsuga menziesii. The sequence goes on along the minus strand of LPNX011123541.1, from coordinate 45,253 downwards.
AAATGAAACATGTGAATGGAAAGAGAAATCCTCTATTCAATGAAGTTGATGTTTCCACTATAGTTAATTCTCTGTCTACTGCTATGACTAAAATTTCAGGTCGTCCTTGTTCTTTTGGTTGCTCTAGAGTGGGAACGAGAGGAAGGAAGGGGGTATTACATGCTATAGGTTCCAATTCTATAGGTTGCTCATCAGGAGTTGGTTTATTTTCAACTGGATGGAAATATCCTTGATGATGGCCAGATGATGTTGAATCAGAAGTTGATGCAATAGGAGGATTTGGTTTGAGATTTCCCCACCTTGTGCATTTACCATGTAGAAAGGGAGGGAAAACATCCCAACCTAAAGTGTGGATAGAGTAATGATGAGGAAGTTTGATGGAATTTGGAAGAGGCCGAGGAGCTTGAGACACATGTGGAGGGAATGGTTGATATGAAGGAAGAGTACTTCGAGGTCCAAGGTAAAGATGTCTAGTTCTCACAAGTTGAATAAATTCATTAGATTGGAATCAAAATGCACATAAAACCTTACTTTTCTATCTCCCCCTTGCTTCCACAAATATTGTCCTCTACAACCTCTTCCTCTTATTGATCTCCTTTTCTATGAAACCTCATGGATAAATTAAACACAACAATAATGAGTAATGGTTTTAAAACCATAGAATACTTGAATGAACAGAAACACACACATTTAGTAACGAAAAATACTTAATTCTCTTTAATATCTATCAATGCAAAATTGATACCATGTCATGCAAACACTACACAACATATGCATGGGTAATGTACTAGAACAAGGTTGGGAATGAAGGATCACGCAGTACTTCTATAGGAAAATTTGTTCATTCAGATTAAATAAAGGTTCCACAACTAAATCCAAGTTCTTCTCTAAATTTATTAGTGTCAAAGGTATCCAACACAATAATAACTGAATTATTCTTAAAACAAACTAATATTGAATCATAATATGTGCCCTCTGTAAATAATCAACCATTTCTTAACTGCAAACCTTGAAACTCTATGAAGTTAACTTGTTTTAACAAAACAAAGTTATAATCCCGAATATAGTGCATATTTTAGCAACCATGACTGGACTCATAGTCTGTTTGCTTGGGAATTTGTGATCACATTTGTTGAAACAATTTGATTCTCCACAAACCCTTGACCTGGAATTATTTTAAGTTCATAGAGGATTATCACACTTCAACGATAATATAAAGGAGAAAGCTTGAATCATGAGCATAGTCATCCTCATAACATCCACATGACAGGTCCCTTGTAAAGATGTGAAAGGGATTCGATACTAAATTGGTTTCAACATCTATCAAGGATATGATTAAAAAGGGTTCGGGTAACATGGGAAAGGGAATGAACTAAAAATAATTAAATGGGGAGGGAAGGCAAGTGGATGATTTTAAAACTAGGAACAAGTAAATGGAGACAAAAATGGGTGAGGAGTTGAGGAATACAAGACTCCTAGTAAGACTAGATCTCATTCATATGCTTGTAACAATGTAAATGTATAGAAATTCTTGGAGAAATTATCTCCCATGACTGTTATATAGTAACTGATAGTAAATCTCATTTGAGTATTTATAGCTTGGGGTTTTGACAAGGAATTGCTTTGAACTCAGCTAAAGGAGTGATTGAAAACAACAATACATCAAGTGCCTTTCATAACCAATAAACTATGAAAATACATCTCATGTAATTCAAAACAATGATTTCATACATACAAGCTCTCAAGTAAAGCCCTATATACCCAAAACTAGCAAGGAAACAGTGATATAAAGACATCCATGCAAATATATATAACTTTACTTAATATTACTTCTGGTAATTCCCACTATAATATTTGTAATCCCATGACTCATTTCTTTAGTTATTCATATTTGTTTAGAACAAAGGTTGCAGATTGAAGAAAGAAGGTTCATGATTCGAGGGTTTCATGGTGCTTGGGTAAGTAAGGTGTCAAAATTTAACATGGAAAGTGTTATGGAGAAGATATCCTATGGCTTGGGGTGGACCACAATAGATAGGAATACACCATAAATAAGCCCATTTCAAAGCATGTTAAATATATAAATGAAACTAACACTAAGGGACAAGAGGTGTACCTTATTTTGTACGTTCAAAGTAGATCCTTGTTGAGCTTTCAATCAAACTTGTACCTACATATTTCCCCCAACAAAAGAAATATATACACACATGATATATGTAAAGTGTTAGAATCTAATCTAGCATGTTACATTCCAATACATAGATAAAGTAATTACATCCATCTATAAGAATATTCATAATTACACATGCAATGGATGGGAAATGGTTATTTATATTAATATGAACAAAGATACAGATGGCAACCTCTCTCGGCACCTCCCCAAAATCGAGAAGTTGAGTCCCTCCACCACTTCAATCCTCCATACAAAGGAAACCTCAGAAAGACAAAGGCAAGCTTGGGAAATAACACTAATGGTTGCTTTAAGGACAAAGGGATGCAGACTCAAGTATATAAGAATGGGGAACAATTAAACTATATTATTCTTGCTCTCCAAAGTTCTCCTTTTCAATGCTTCATAATATCTCAATATATAGCCCCTCAATGAGAAGTGAAGGGTCAAAATGGAGCATTTCCCGGCATATGGAAGGCCAAGGATCAAGTAATTCGTTACTTGATGAGGGATCCTCCAAATATTTTTAGTTTTTGAGCATAAATCTCGACGTACGTAGGTGACAGTGGTGCAAGTTGTGTATAGGGGGGTTGTAGACTTGTGACCCACGTGTACATATAAAAATGTCTTTTTAAGGGTTCCACTGGAGCATTGGGGTAATTGTGAGAAAATGGAGTAAAATGAGTTTGCATAAAAATAGGGATATTCCATCAAAGCATGATGTATCAAGCATGGAAAATCATGCTATCGTAGATGCCCCCTAATGTGTGAAGTCATAGGGATACACAATGGTCGAAATACATTATTATAGTCCCCAGAGTAGAGTAATGAAAACCCAGGTGGAAAAACCCAGACACTCATCAGTATAATACAATGATAGATCTCTACACATGACTGCAGATATGAAGTATACATAAAAGTCATGGATACATAACAGTATAATGGCCATGAATAGGAATAATAGACACATGTCATAAGTGATCATTTCCACATACAATATATAATGAAGTATGGTATCCATACTGAATGAAGAAATCAAATGGTGCACTGGAATCTAGTCATGAGAGCTGAAATCTCATAGGTATTAGAACAATCAAGGAGGTAGCATATATGGAATTCCACCAAGATCTTAGGTATTCAACACAAATTGTCGCTAGTAGATGTCTCGTCATGCGAATAAAGGTGTTGAAATTGAACATGATGGACCATCGTCTAATTATCGGTCATTGATGTATATTGTTAACATGTGTGATATATCCCTCTATTACGGAGAGAAATTCCTATGGCTTGGGGTACCACAACAGATAGCTTGACTCCAAAAATCAATCCTTTCTAATATGCAATAGAAATTAAATGTCTAACACTAAAGGATCCGACCTCGTACCTTATTCCGGACAGTTGAAGTAGATCCCTGTTGAGCTTTCCAACTTCATCTTGAATTGATAAATTACTTCCTCAACAACAAGTAAAAAATACAAGCATACTATATATCATGGTGTTAGATCTATTCTAGCATATATAATCAACAATGTACAAGCATTTGAAATCATCCCATGGATAAAATATTCATTCAAACACACATTATTGGACAGGAAAAGATATTTCTATTAATATAAATCAGACATTACAATAAATACAACCTCTGTTGGCACGTCTGCGAATCGGAGAAACTGAATCCCCCACTTGGGCCTCCACCACCTCAATCCTCCATCTCTCGATAGCAAGCTCACAAACAAAAGGCAAGCTTGGGAAGAACACAAAAGTGCTCCAAGGGACAAAGGGATGCAGACTCAAGCATAAGTTCTGACAACAATGGACTATAGTTTCTTTGCTCTCAATTCTCTCATATGCCTTCAATGTACCATAGAGTTCCTTATATAGATTTTCAAAGGGGTAATGAAAGGTCGAATCTGAGCGATCTCAAGGAATAGGGAAGGTCAGGAGTCAAGTGAATCGGATCCATGTCAAGGAAAACTCTAAAAGGATTTGGATTTTGTACACATCCCGATGTACACTGTTTTAGGGGTCAAACCCACGTATATACGCAATTAAGGGTTTAGAAGTCTCATGTATCATTTTTCACATGTTTTTCGGGATGGTCAAGGAAACATCAAAGGACAAAAAATGGTGCACGGGGTCTAAGGAGTTTGCAGAGGGACAAGGGAAGGCCATACAAAGTGTGATTCACCTGAAGTGGTAAAATTAGCTATAACAGATGCCCCCTAATGTGTGAGGTCAGAGGGGTCATACGATGGCCAAAATACATTATAAGTCCATCCCATAAGTGGAGTGATGAAGAATCCCAAATGGAAGACCAGCGACCCAATCAGCATAGTACAATGATACAACTCTACACATAACTGCAAATACATATAGTAGTCCTAGATACATAAGAGTAGAATGGCCATGAATAGGCATGATACAAGATATCACATAAGTAGTCATCACCACGTACAATATACATAGATTAGACTCACCATGATGAAGATATACAAAGGACCATGATCTCCATAATCGCTGAAGATATATAACAAATCAAGATCTCCATAGTGGCTGGAAATGTCTGACCTATACTGGAATCAAGTCACGAGAGCTGAAATCTCATGAACACTAGCATGCTCAAGGAGGTAGCATATAAGAGATGCCACTAATCTGGAAAGTCTTCTACACAAACCGCTACGAGTACATGTCCTACTATGTGAATAGAGGTGTCGAGGTCGAACATAGTAGTCCATTGTCTGATTACTGGTCATTAATGTATACCGTTAACAGATGCAAGATCACCCAGATCACCCACCGCTAATGAAAATGGGAATCAAGGTACTAGAGTGCAAACTAAAAAGTGTGAATAAATGTGTTGAGATAGAACACTTGAGAGAATCCATCGATCAGGGGACATTGATGTATTTCCAAATACTGTCTATGGTGAGAGAACCTGCCACTGATGACTACAAGTCTCAAGGCACTCAAACTGACTCTAGATTCCAATCCCAGAATAAATGATCTGAAGTTGATGGGATGAAATCCACTGGAAGGAGGGCATTAAGGAATCCCCCATCATCCAACATGAGGTACTCAACAAAGTTGTATAATGTGGAATGACTCGATCATAAGGTGCACGAACCAGTAACTATATCGGGAATGACCGACATTTAAAGTCAAGATAACTGAGGAATGGCCAACTCAGGATTCAACTTCCTTTGAACAAGAGAATAATGATGTATGGTGACTGAATAAAGGCAGCATAGACTTGATATACAAACTGGGACATCTTTGTGACACAGGAGGCATCGACAGAGGCTCCATGGGGACTGGAAGCTTAACCAGTCGGTGGAGATAAAATCAGATAAATGAGTATAGATCCTAAAGTCAAACTATAAACCCAACCAATGGATGTGATATACAGTGCTCTGTTCGAAGGCGACACGACTCGACAGTTTCCAAAGATAACATATTTCCTTGTCCGGCTTTTTGGTTTTTTGATTTTTTTGGACTTTTTCAAATATTTAAAAAGATTGAAAAAGAATAAAATTGCTTTATAGTTACAGACTAGGAGGATAAGAGTGTCATAAGGGAAAACAAACTAGTTCCAAGCAGTGGAACATACCTATGCTCAATGCAAGGATACATGTGTAGGATATCGACACTTGGGGGAAAATCCCCTCTCGGTAAAAAGGGAATCAAGCTACAAAGGATATAAAAAATGGCTCTGCATGGCTAGACATGAGACAAGCACGGGCTATATGGCTGAAACGCAATGTCAGGGAAGCTGGCATAAAGCTCAATAAGGCTGGGAAAGCTCATGATAATGCATTCACAAATTGACATGAGGGAGTCCTGAGTGAAATGGGCAAGCAAAAGATCGAGAGTATGAGGCTCTTGCGAAATGTCATGGCAGTACTATACAACGGACTCCCACACCCTAAAGGAGAAAACGTCAGCATGGGCACCAAATGCAAATAAGGCGCTAACTAGGGCACTCATGTAAGGTGAATCTCTACCACTCATATCGTGCCACTTCTAAAACAACAAGAAGGTTCCATGACATAATAGAGTGGGTTCGTACCTAAGGTTATGATGAAATGGTCATAAGGTCATGCAAAATGAAAACGGTGATGAAACCTAACCTATATGCTAGTTTAGACATGATACCTGAGATCGGCACGAAGGGGTCAATCCAACGACTGAAACAACACCGAAAAATGCCTCCTACATCATGAGTTAGGTCAAAAACGGTCCAAAATGATTAGAAATTGTCGAAACTATAGGAAAGGGGGTAAAAATTTGAAAAAATTTGAAAAAATTCTATAAATAGTAAACAATTCAAAATATTATAAAACATTTGAAATTTTTACCCATTTAAGCTTAAATTTTCAACAGCAAATTCCAGGAGATCCAGCTGGCAGAATCCACTACCGTTTCTTCTAGGTATTTACCCATGCTCTTGTCTTCCATTTTGATGCAATTTTTATCAAATTCCATGGTCATTTAAGTTTTCTAGGCCAAACTAAAAAGGGCACTGCGGCCCACATGGAAATCGAGGGTTTTTCCACGTATAGGGCTGGATATACACGGAAAATGCCCCCAAAGTCGCGTACATACATGCCTGTTTGGAAAACAGTTGCGTATGAGGCTGCGCATAAGGTTTTTTAAGTAATCTAATGGGAAATTTTGCAAATTTTTGTGCAGGATGGTCCTAGAGTGGAGAGAGCGTGAACATGGTGAGGTAGAGGAGGCAGTAAGGGCCGATCTAATGGCTCAACAAGGTCTACATGCATGTGGACTCTATAAGTTTTGGTGTCTTGGTGGCTTGAGAGCCAAAACAAGACTATTGCAAATGCTGGTGGATTACTGGGATCCAGACTCCGAGTCCTTCCAGATAGATGGGATGTCCCTCATTATAGAAGTGGACAACATATACTTCATTACTGGGCTTTCCCGATGGGGGGAAGTAGTGAACCTTCGTTCTCGTGGTGGGCCAGGAGGTGGCTTGACTATTGATGAGTACATTGCGGTTTACTACTATCCAGACACAAAGAAGGTGGGGAATCAGGTCCCTACCAACACTATACAGGTGTTGGGCCTAAAGGCCATACTATTGACATCGGGCAAGAAAGTAGGCTTGGCATCACTCCACCAGGCCTCACGGCCTTTGATGTTCTATGCAGTGGAGTGCATGAGACCCACGATTTATGACTGGAGCACTACACTACTGAGCAACATGAAACATCATCTCAGTGAGTGTAAGGCAGGCAGAGTGCGGAACTTCGGGTTCAGCAGTATATTGAGCACATTTTTCTTTGAGCATGTTCCAGGATTGAGCCCCAGAGTTGATGTTCCTCTTCATGGGGTTCGAGATCTGGCCCAACGGCGTTGGGCATATGCGATGCACAGACTGGGTGGAGGTAGGGTGGCCAACCCCTATCCAGCTGACTTCTTTCCTTGGTGGCTACGATAGATAGTTGCCATCGATGACTACCCCTATGCGGGGATATATTTTTGGGGGGGACCGGACATGCCGCTATCACCAGGATGGGCATATGGCAATATAGGTAACGAATCTCGACGTTCTCTTTTTTTTATTTTTGAGTTATTTAATTTTTTTGTGTTTTCTGATTATATGAAATCAAAAGACATATTTTTGTATGACAATACATAGTGACATCTACCATTTGTGTGCAGATGTGGGACCACGGTAGCCTGAAGGCTTCCCTCATCATAGATGGAGGGGCAGAGGATATGATATCATGGGTGTGGATGCGGAGTGGATGCTCCAAAGCTTTCATACCAATTTTGTGAGGCTGACACACAGGGTTCGCATGATGCAAGTTGAAGACTTTCCTGAGGCTATGCAGCGCCAGGTGGTGGGTGTACCATGAGCATGGGTGCGATGATTCCGACGGCTAGCTAGAGCCATAGTGACCTTCCATTATCACAACCCCCCTCCTCCTCCATAGGATTAGATACCTGGGAGTCTATTTTGTATTACCATGTATTATATGTTGGTGGCTCGAGAGCCCCATTTTTGTATCATGACACTATGTATTACCACATTTTGGATGTTATATAAATTTTTTATGGTGATCGGTTTATTTATTTACATGTGTAAAAATTGTGTTTGTGATGAATTTATTGTGTATGAAACAAATGCCAATCTAACACGTAGTTAGCATATGAGTTAACAACTTGATTATTAATTCTTGGAATGTGTATGTAGGTTATATTGTCAAATTGCCGTTCTAATAATCTCACATGTAAGAATCTTCTTAATAACGTCGGATCTCTAACATGGTACAAACCATTAAGTTGTGACACTACTAACTCCGAATCAAGATGTACCTCAAGATAGAGAACGCCATGTGAAATGGCATCCTGTAGAAGCTCAATAACGGAACTATATTTGGAAACATTGTTGGAAGATGGCTGCAGACATATGCCTCCTGAAGACAGTACCTGACCCATAGGAGTATAAATCACCTAGGCAGCAGAGGCTGAGTGTTGAGTGTGACGGATCGCACCATCCGCGAATCCTATGTAGGTGGAAGATTCTATTGACATCTTTCAAAAGAAACAGAAACTAATCACAAACCCGATCACGATAATGAAAAAGACCTAACTATGCAAAAATGTACACTAATATACAATAACCAGCCTTGGCTGAAAATCATGCATAGTACTTCTTGAGATAGAGCCCATTTCTAGGCTCTGCCAAGGTTGTTCCCTCATAATCCACTAACTCATAAGCACCCTTTCTAACACACGTTTAATGACGTAAGGACCACACCACATGGGGTTAAATTTTCCTGCCCCCAAAGGTTCTTGTGGTTGATCCCACAAAAGGACCAATTATCCCTCACTAAACCTCCTTGGATAGATAGACTTATCGTACTAGACCTTTACGCGACATTTATTTACTTCTAGAGCCACCAAGGCATCCCGACGTTGCTCATCAAGTTGCTCAAGGTGGACCAAATGCTCCTCCAATGCTGAAGTGTCTGGTAAGAGTTCTACAGCTAGCTTCAAAGAAGGAATCTTACATTCAACCGAAAATATCAACTCCACTCCATGTACAAGTTGATATGGAGAAAAACCCATGGCAGTCTTAACAGCGGTTCTATATGCCCACAAAGCAGGATATAACATGATGTGCCAATTATTCTTGCTTTGTGCGTTTGTTCGTTGGAGAATGGATTTGAGTGATTTATTCACTGCTTCTACCTATCCATTTGCTTGAGGGTAGTAAGAGGAGGAATGCTCTTGCTTGTACCCTAACTTTGATGCCAACTCTTCCATCATACGGTTCTGAAAGTGCAAGCCATGGTCAGTGACAAGCTCTTTCAGAATTCTGAATTGAGTAATAATCTGGTTGAACACGAAGTGTGCGGCTGTCTCACCGTTGGATTTAGTTGTAGGCATAGCCTCAACCCATTTCGTGAAGTAATCAACAGCCACTATGATATGATGATGCCCCCCAGTCGAAGCTGGGTTGCGATCCATAAAATCAAGCCCCCACTTAGTGAAGGGACCGACGGTGATAATGGGATGTAACGGGGTAGGTTTCGAGTGCATATTACATGCAAACACCTAGCAAGGGTGGCACCTCTTGACCACATCTACACAATCCTTAAAGATCAACGGCCAAAAATAACCCGCTCTTAATATCTTTTGGGCTGTAGAAATCCCAGATAAATGACCACCACATGCCCCTCCATGGAAATCATTCAGCACTACCTCATCCTCTTCATGAGTTAAACAATGTCGTAAAATGGAATCTACCCCACGGCGGTACAAAGTGTTATCCACTATGAGGTAGTTTTTAGACACGTGACGTAATCGTCGTCGTTCATCTCGTGAGAGGTGAGTAGGGACCTTCAATGTTTGTAAATATATTATGATATCCCCATACCATGGGTCGAAAGTTGAGATTAAGAAGATGTGTTCATCGACAAACATATCTTCACAAACCAACTCCTCGGCCTCGCTCGGGAAATCTGATATAAGCTCTGCAAAAATTAAAGACTTCTTCAATTTTGCTGAAACAAATTTGAGATCGAATTCTTATAGAATGACAATCCATATATTATATTTTCCCCCAATCATCCTTCGAGTGAGGACGAATTGAAACGGAATGACATGGGCTACAACCAAGGTCTAGCGAAGGAGAATATAATGTCTCAACCGCTGAACTACATGTACGGTAGCTAAAGCAAGCTTCTCGACATGAGAATAATGAATCTTTGTGTCAATAAGGTTCTGGATCAGATAGTATATGACATGCTCTTGAAGCTCCTCATCCTCTTGAACCAAAACCATACCAATCATCTCCATGGACATGGCCACATAAAGTAGAAAATTACGGCTATAGTCTGGGGGACTAATCACCGAGGCCGATGCTAGGGCTCGCTTGAGTGCATCGAAGGACTCCTGGGCTCACTCATCCCAACAAAAGGTGTTGTCCTTCTTCAAAAGACGCATGAAGCCTCTAGTCAAATTGGCAAAGTTGACAACAAATATCTGTAAGAAGTTTTCCATGCCTTGTAAACATTGAAGATGACGAATATTCTTCGGGGGAGACAACTGAAGTATTGCCTCAACATTCAAAGGGTTGACTCTTATACCCTCTTTATAAATGATGAATCCTAACAACTGGCCTGACTTCACACAAAAGATGCACTTATGAGGATTTAACCTAACCAAATAATGTCGGCATCTTTCGAATACCAATCTCAAGTGATAGGGATGACGCATTCTCATACGAGAATGAGTAGCAAGGTCATCCAAAAATACTTCAATAACCAACTTGAGATCGTGGAAGATCAAGGTCATTGCCTGTTGAAATGTAGCTCCGGCGTTTTTAAGGCCGAAAGGCATTTTTCGATATGCAAAAGTTCCCCAAGGACAAATAAATGCATTCTTATGTTGGTCCTCAAGTTTAATTTGTATCTGATTATATCCGAAAAAGCCATCCATAAACGAAAAAACCTCGCAACCCGCACACTCATCCAAAATTTGATTAGTAAATGGCATGGGGAAATTGTCCTTGGGACATGCACGATTCAAATCATGGAAATTAGTACATATGTGGATTGCTCCCTACTTCTTATCCACTGGAATGGGGTTTGAAACCCACTCCATCAAGGGAATGGGATGGATAAAACCGGCTTTCAAGAGTTTCTCTATCTATGCCTTAATCGCGGGTGCTTTCCTAGGATTCACCACCCGCAAGTATTGTCGAACAGGATTAGCATTGGGATAAGTCTTAATCTCGTGCTCGACAATACGAGGGTCGATACCTGGAATTTCATCGTAAGACCAAGAAAATATATCATGAAATTCCTTAAATAGCTCGATGTATTCTTGAATCTCAGCATGGGAACATTCTGCCCCAATGTAGACATTCTCTATCCTACCAGGATCGCGAGAGATGTTGATAGGAATTGTTGAAGATATGTTCACCGTGTTTCCATCAGCCATCGGACCAAGAAATCTTAATGGAACCATAGGACTACCAACTCTCTCTCTAAGAACCGCCCTAAAGTCCTCACGCTCCAAGCGGTCAAGCTCGGGAAGAAAGTAAGATATATGATGGAGTTCCTCCCATGGTGGCTCAACTCCCGACATATCCTCAATAATCACTTCATCTGAAGGGAAAACCATATCAAGGCAATCATGGGCATGAGAAGACTGTACTACCCATGCCGGCAGTACATAAGGGTCCTCCTCCTCCGTCCGTGAAGAGGAAGGACTAGGCTCTGCAACACACTTGAGATTAGCTTGATAAGCTATCATAGTTGCAGGCAACGGCATGTCTGTCACAATGGGCTCACTTGGAGAACTTGGTGTAGGAATAATCCAAGGATATTCCATATGACTCGTGTGAAAAGACACTGATCTCATAGATGTTGAAGCCTCACCAGATCTAGACCCTATCATAAGAATCGGTGCAAGACAACTAAAGCTTCCCATGAGGGATGGATACATGCCTACACCCACACTCCCAGTTGCCGACTGAGAGTGTTCAACGATCGGTATTGAAGCTCCCAAAGATGTGGTAACAGACGGATTCTTGAATGTCATTTGATTAATCGTGACTATATTCCCGTTAAATGGAAAGCATACAACGTGAAATAGGGAAGAAGCAACGGCTTGCATACTGTCCATCCAATTCCTACCCAGAAAGAGATTGTAGTTAAGGGGCGCATCAACCACCTCGAACTCTATCGCAACGGTCTTCCCTCCCAAATGGACTTTGAGGGAAGGAAGGATGCCGTGTGTCCTAAATGATCTCCCATCGAATGCAGTTAACATGGTCGCTGATTTAGATAGCTCAGGGGAACCTAAACCTTTCCAACATGATAAATACATCACAGAAGCAGCAGCACCTTCGTAATCACAGTGCGCTTGACGATCATATTAAGACATTCTACGTGAATCAAAAGAGACACATAGTAAGGCACGCGAGGATGAAGTCCTATGGTTTCAAATTTAATCGCAGAGGAAGAATCATCATCATTCAGTACACCAAGGGTAGAAAGCAACGCCTTCCTTTGCGAAGGACAACTCTGAAGCACTTCCAATGCAGACATCGCACAAGGAGTGTGGCCCAAATCCTTGACAACTGAATAGTTCTGGGCGGCTTGGGCATTAGGATTGTGCCCCAAATGCTTAGGAACTCCCTTAGGAATGCGGGGTGCAGCTTCAGGTTTATCCATAGGTTTCTCAATATGCAAAGGGGACCCTAGTGGATCAGGTTCTTTTCCTGGGCTGGGTTGTGATGAACCATAGTCTTTCGCACGGGTCACAACTTTCATAGCACATACCATGTTAATGCAACCATGACCACTACCCTCCGACAGATCTTGATCACCACTAGACTGATCATGGGACCTTGAGGTCATATTTTGATTGTGAGGTAAAGGGTTAGTTAGTACAGCTGGGCCCTGTGCCAAGAATCTTGAGGCTTCATTGATACAAGGGCATAAGTAAGTGAGGTGATCGTCCTTACATAACTTGCAAGGGAACTTAGCCTTATGTTTATCTTGCTTGTCCCCCATAGCATTACGGTCATTCTTTTCATTATTATTAGCATTTTCATTCTTATTCCCACCCTTACGATTATTCTTACCCTTTTTTGTATTCCGTCCGGGTTGCTGGTTACCCTTCTGGTCCGACAATTGCACTGAAAGTACACTTGCCGTTTGGGCGGGTTGAGACGAAGCCATAGCTTGTCCCAAAGCAGATTGGTTGATTGACAATTTTCTAACTTGTTTTGCAACTGAATCCATAGGTTTTTCACTTGCACAACCAACAATGCCATCGGCATGTGGTCTAGGTTTGACTTTGGGGTCAAAACTAGAATGCAGAGCATTGGGAATAATCTCATATAAAAAACCAGACTGAGCATAAATCAAGTCCAGTTCCTGCGCCCTAAAAATTGCTTGTTCCTCATTCTGCACTCTGGATGTAGAAACATCCTTCTCTATATATGGCAATAACGACTTAAGGAACCATTCGAAAAGGAACTCTGGCGGTATAAAGGCTTTAATTAACCTCTTCTATCTATGCCACTCTTGGATATGATCCGAGATATGTGTGGCTTTATCTTGCCGAAATGTCGACAAGATCATTTTAGTACCAACGTCATAATGCACTGGTAGCTGGAAGTGGTTAAGAAAATTCATCGCTAGGTCATCAAACAAAGAGAATGCTCCCCTAGGTAGCTCTATATACCATTTCGCGGTAGGCCCTGTAAGGGTGCATTGAAATAGCCTTAAATGGATGGAGTCCTGGTGTAAGGAATTCGAAGAGCACCATAGGTGAAAGGTAGTAACATGTTCACTCGGATCCTCTCCTGGTTGGCCCTCAAACTTAGGTATGTCCGAGGGAAGCTTAGTAGGGACAGCCGTCCAAGCCAGGTCGTGAGCTATAGGATCGTCCGTCAATCTCGACAAGTTAGGAATATTTAGCATCGTGAAGAAAGGGAGCCTAAGATGATGAGGTCGATGGACCGTTCCCTGATAGTTCTATTTCACATAGGTCTAATTACCACCATGGCCTTGGCCATAGTTCCCTCCTCCTGTTTGACCCATATAGGGTGGCATGGAAGCACCATAGTGTGGTGGACCTTGACTATTAGGAGCTACAAAGGTGTAATTTGGAGAGTAAGCAGGTTGTTGATACCTGCCCCCATAAGGTGAAGAACCTTGTCCATACTGCGTCCCATAATAGGGTCCATAAGTCATCGCATGAGATGTCCCATGAGACACTCCGTAAGTAGGAACATACGCTCTAGAAGTAGGAATATACATTTCGTAAGTAGGAATGTGGCCTCTAGAAGTATGAGCATGACCTCCCGAAACAATGGGCGGTACATGAAGCTAAGACACAACCGGTCTAGTAACCGCAATACGAACATAACTCGTAGCAATGTTTTGGCTCAAAGGACCATGTGAATGAGGTGGAGGGTGAACATTTGAAGAACTAGGGATGAGGACGGAGGGATCTATGTGATTATATACGTACTATTCCCTGTAGTCACTCGTCTTGGATTTGGTATCCTAGTGGGATCACTAACCCTAGACCTAGGAGGAATATGTGATGTAACTTCCACCACCGGGATGGAAGGTGCAATGTGACTAGTGCTCCCAAGCCTCTCTACATGGTAAGGAATGAGAGTGCCCCTAGTCATAGTGTTAGGCTCGAACTCAGATTCGACATGAAATGCCAAATCATGTGTGGGAAAACCAGACACACCATAACTACCATAACTAGTGCTCGTGGGTTCAAAATGAGTCTCTGCATCCTCCGGCATTCCATACCGGTAATGCGTCAATGGGGAATAAACCCTAGAGTGAGTAGGTCTATCATGAAAGGTTCCTATCTCAAAAATCACTGGACCTAACTCAGCCAAGTCGGGTGAAGGATCGTAGGTAGGAGTAAACTCCCCATCTTCCACTTGAATGGGAGAAGGTAGTTTAGGAATACCTTCTATATGGTCTCCCATTGTGTGTGTATCAATGTGCAAAGTAGTCCGCCTAGACTGTCTATGTCTCTCTCCCAAAGGAGGAGGAGATGTAGAAGGCAAAACTCCCGCTAAACAACGAGAATAGTGAGGAGCCGCACCCGAATCCACAATGACTCAAAAAATAGAAAAGACTCTCTATTTACGCAAACCCTAGGCAAGCTATCATGCACAGAGCAATCACCAATAAAATATAAAGCCAAATGTAAGCAATCAAGGGTAGGATAAGTGAGCTCCCGAATGAAGCAGGTATGTCTCGCCTAGGAGAGGCTTGAGACTCCCATACACAACAAGCAGAGGTACATAACCAATTATTGTGGCCCTCAGCTTCAACGTGTAAAGCGACTGCGCTGTCCGACCCCAACCTAGTCGGGACACCCATAGAATAACCCCTACAAAGTACCCCCTTGATATCGTAGGTAAGGCCACTAAGGTCACCTTAATATAATCAATGCTCAGGCAGACAGTCACAGGCATGATTGACCGTATGGGCAGGGTAGCAAAGCCCGAAACTCTCGAAAGATCCACGAGATACGAATACAATCCTGGAAATATCTGCGGTGCTACTCAGTTATGACTAGGGGTCATCCCAATCAATAACCACTCACACTGCCTCATGCTTAACTCCCTTTTGAGAGGAGGATCCTGAGAAACATTGGTTATACCAAGGATTTCACACACTCACCTCGACAGACACATACATGTTGTTGTTTAGTGGTCTTGGAGAATTTACTCACAATGAACTATTCCAAGACCCTAAAACCTAATATTGTTGGTGCACCGTATAAACGAAAAGAGTGTAGTTCATTTTAATTAAGCGTTGATTTTAATTGGCTTTATTACTCAAAAGAGGGATATGGCCATGCAACTAATGGTGTTATGACACAACATGAAGTAAAATGCACACCTAACAATCAATGCAAATGCATTGTGTCCATGAAAACAGGGTATGCTACTACGTGAAACGCACAATTTTTCTTCGAATGATGAATGCAAGCTTTCCTATATGAAATCTTGACTAATACTCCAAAGCAAATCTAGTGCAAGTACAATGCAAAATGCAAAATGCAATGCATGATGATAAGAAAATATTTTTGGATTTTTTGAAATAAAATGAGATACAAAAAGCAAAAGAATGATTCTACAACCCCAAGAATCTGCAAGCACATCCAAGCAGCACTCAAGCAAAGAACTAGGGTAAAAGAACTCTAATGCACTAATCCCAAACAAAAAATCAAAAATGCCATGACAAGAACCTTGTTTTAAAAAAAAATTACCCTAAAAAAACGTCTCTGGTAAAAAATAGAGGTATAAACAGACTCAGGCAGTGTCAAAGGAGACTCAGCAATCATCAATCTTCATCCAGCAACCATTTAACTTCCACTAAAAGGAAAAACTAAGGGCATACGCGACTGTTCGCATTAAACCCACGTGTATACGTGGAAATCGCAGAGAAACCCACGTGTATACACGACTGTGAGTTAAAAACTCGCGTACAAGAAAGGTGCGTAAAAATCAAGGCAAACAGACAAGCTGAGACAAACTTCACACCAATCAGACACTACCAAGAAAACACGCACCCAAACCCGACACAGAAACAAGAGAAAAAGAGCAATTCAAAGTCATTGAATGCCGATAGAAAAATCCCCAAAGGACAACTACTAGGAACTCCCCAGCGGAGTCGCCAATTCTGTTACGGAGAGAAATTCCTATGGCTTGGGGTACCACAACAGACAGCTTGACTCCATAAATCAATTCTTTCCAATATGCAATAGAAATTAAATGTCTAACACTAAAGGATTTAACCTCGTACTTTATTCCAGATGGTTGAAGTAGATCCCCGTTGAGCTTTCCAACTTCAGCTTGAATTGATAAATTACTTCCTCAACAACAAGTAAACAATACAAGCATACTATATATCATGGTGTTAGATTTATTATAGCATATATAATCAACAATGTACAAGCATTTGAAATCATCCCATGGATAAAATATTCATTCAAACACGCGTTATTGGACAGAGAAAGATATTTCTATTAATATAAATCAGAGATTACAATAGATACAATCTCTGTCGGCACGTCTGCGAATCGAAGAAATTGAATCCCCCACTTGGGCCTCCACCACCTCAATCCTCCATCTCTCGATAGCAAGCTCTCAAGAAAAAGGAAAGCTTGGGAAGAACAAAAAAGTGCTCCAAGGGACAAAGGGATGCAGACTCAAGCATAAGTTCTGACAACAATGGACTATAGTTTCTTTGCTCTCAATTCTCTCATATGCCTTCAATGTACCATAGAGTTCCTTATATAGATTTTCAAAGGGGTAATGAAAGGTTGAATCCGAGCAATCTCAAGGCATAGGGAAGGCCAGGAATCAAGTGAGTCGGATCCATGTAAAGGAAAACTCCAAAAGGATTTGGATTTTGTACACATCCCGATGTACATGGTTTTAGGGGTCAAACCTGTGTATATACTTTATTAAGGGTTTAAAAGTCTCGTGTATCATTTTTCACATGTTTTTAGGAATGGTCAAGGAAACATCAAATGACAAAAAATGGTCCACGAGGTCTAAGGAGTCTGCAGAGGGATAGGGGAAGGCCATACAAAGTGTGATTCACCTAGAGTCGTAAAATCAGCTATAACACCCTTCGATAATGATGATGGGAATCAAGGTATAGAGTGCAAATAGACAAGTGTGAATAGATCTGTTGAGGTCGAACACTTGAGAGAATCCATCAATTAGGGGACATTGATGTCTTCCCATATTTGTCGACGGTGATATAGACTACCAATGATGACTGCAAGTCTCAAGGAACTCAATGGACTCTAGATCCCTATTCAGGAATAAATGTTCCAAATTCAGTGGAATGGAATGCACTGGAAGGAGGGCATTAAGGAACCCCTCATCAACCAACGTGAGGTACACATTAAATCCAGGTATAGTTTGGAAGAAATCAGACAAACAAGATGTGCACAAACTAGTAACAAATGTGTTGGGAATGACCGACATTCAGAGACGAGATAACTGAGGAGTGGTCAACTCGGGCTAAAAATTCCTTCAAACAAGAGCATAAGGAAGATGAAGAATCATAGGTAGCATAGACTCAAAATGCATACTGGGAAAAATCTGTGACACAGGAGGCATCAACAGAGGCTCCATAGGGATTGGAAGCATAATGAGTCTATGGATAAAAATCAAACTAACAAGTACATTTCCTAAGGTCATACTAGTAACCCAACCAATGGATGAATGGACCGTGCTCTGTTCGAAGGTGACATGACACAAAAGCTTCTAATAGAAAGTGATATCATTTCTTGTCAAGATTTTTATGCTTTATGATTTTTTGGTATTTTCATATTTGAAAATATTGAAAAATAATAAAATTGCTTATAGTACACTAAGGAGGAAACGAGTGTCGCGATGTAATATCCCAAATTTTGAGCTAACACTTACGGGCATAAGCCCCATTGATTATGACATTACTTTGATGTTTTATTTGATATATTGGGTCTAATACCCCACTGCATATGAACATGATGGTTTGATTGATATATTGGGCATAATCCAATCACATATGTTTTATGTATGATTTCATGTGTTGGGCGTGGACCCTAAAGCACATAATTGATGAGATGTTTTGTGTTGAGTGAGGAGCTCTAGAGCACATGGGTATTTGATGTTGTGTTGAGCGATAAGGTCTGGAGCACATGAGTGTTTATATTTGTGTTGAGCGAGAAGCTCTGGAACACATGAGTTATGAAAACCGTTGTGTTGAGCATGAAGCTCTGAAGCACATGAAAATATAAGTTGGAAGTGTAGGAAAAAATCCCTAGAGCCTTCTAAGTTGATGTTGAACATATGTCTGGAACATCGAATCCTTGGCCATTGTATCCCTAGGTGTATCCTACAAGTACATCCTAGCATTAGTGTTGAGTGAGGAACTCTATAATTGCACTAAGTTTTTAACTCCCTATTTTTAGCGTTGAGTATGGGCTCTGGATAAGTGCTAGGAGTTACTAAAAAGAATTAATATGTCGAGTGAAAATGACTCGAATAAAACATTGATGTCATCTGACTTATTTTTAAGTGATTAAATGAAATTTCAAATTTCTGTATATCATCAAGTACTGAAGAACTACCATGTTATAAGAGGGAATCCAACATGCAAGGAGGTTTAGAGTTTCGTAGCCTAGTTGACCTAACCCCTACTTGAAGGCCTTATTAAAAGAAAGTGTCATATGTTTAGGGATCATGATTATATGATACCTAAGGAAAACATGTTAAAATATGAACATGTTAAAATATGATATATATATATATATATATATACATGATATGTATAAAGAGTAAGCATAGTAATAATTATAATAGCTATAAGAAATAAAGAAAGGCTCCATATATTATTATTATCATTACTAATGATTATTAAATATTAAAATACCTACAAGAGTCCAAATAGGAACTAGGTAATACTTCCTAAGTTAAATAGTAAAAGTACCTAAATTAAATCAAGAAATCAAATGATTCTTGATTTAACTACCCCTTTGAGTGAAAAGTATGCCTATAAAAACCCAATCCAAAGAGAGGCTTGGGGATCATCTATATTTTGGTCATTCCATTAAAATATACCTGATTATTATCAAGAGAGTTCTTGAAGAACAATTTTTTCTAAGAGGAAAAAGGAGGATTGATTCAAAACCTGTTATCCCAGATAGGGAAACGTTGCCTTAGGAGCTCTAAGCTACTTGTATGTTGGAACCAGCTTGGGAGGATCTGAATTGAAACCAAGAATGGTTTTGAGTCATGGTTGGGTGGAGAGTGGTAGTTTCCAAGTTATTCAGTTATCTAAACAGAGGTTAGATATGTTTATGAATTTGTTAATGGTGGGTATTTGAGTGTGCAGGTTTTTGGCCATTGAAACAGCTTCATCTTGCAGGTATGAGGTTCTTGATTTTTCCCTTGCAAATTGTACTAGTATTACTATCTGAAGTAGATTGAATTCTGAATAATTATTTAGTAACAGTCTGCTATATGTTAGGTTATCTTTTTTGCATTTCTACTTTCTACACTTGCAGGTTGGACTCATTGTGTAGTAACATATATAAATCTGTTACCAAAGGATAGGATTATCTATAAGAGGGTTTTGTTTCCTAATCTCATTAATTATTAATAGATGCATTTCTTTATCAAATGCTAGGTTATATTTTCTTCCTTTTAACCAGGTTGCCTTAATATATTTTATTCATGATGAGATAAGCACCATTAGTGCTATATATGGGAGGATTTTGTTTTCTATTTCATTTCTGCAATTTAATTCTTGTCTTTTAATTTCAGTTCAAAACCTAGAAATAATAAAAAACAGAGCCTATTTATTATCTCTGCTGGCAGATTTCATATTGCCAGTAGGGTTATATTAATTATAAATAAATCCAACTATTGTCTATAGTATTAGCCTAATCCTTAGGCAAAAGATTATAACATAAATATAAATGGCTAAAAATAAAATATTATAAAACATAAATATAACCAAATCATTTCCATATTATAAACAACAAAATCAAATATCAAAGCTAAGATATCGAGACCTCTAAGGTCTGTAGGCATGAGTGCCTCATTCATAATAACCACACTATATACTTCATAACATAAACATAAAATACAATTATCCAAATCATAACTCACAGGAGATTTCCACAAAATAAATTAAACCTAACTTAATCACAAAACTCATTAACATATATCACATCAATTAAGAGGTTGCGGGATCGAGTTCTATGGGCATTCATGCCAAACCACAACCTCACCCACACACACCATTTACACCCAAGGTGGCCCAGGATCGAATCCTGCGAAGCTCATGACTTAGAAACCACAATACATTAAAAGTATGACCAACATTGAATCCTATAGGATTCACTAGCAATGTTATCAACACTGTATTGGCTTGCATTTATTTCCACACAGTCTACTCTAAATTACAACAACCACAGATCGATTTTGTTGCTCTGTCAACAAATATCTATACTAAATACCAACAAAATTTATACGTTGTAAAGCATTTCAACATTTGTCCACATAGAAATCAAAACACCAATATATATGGTGTATCCATTTCGTGGCTCATGGTCATCATACAAAACAGTAATCCATTAACATAAACCCTAAATTAAACCCCTGTCTACGCTAAGCATAGAAATGACATTCATTTCATAGGGTTATTTCACATAGTCCCCACCATTTCCAAATAAATAGACCGGTAAGAAAATAAACACTATGAATAACCACAAATCAACATTCCACTCATATCTTACACAGTCACTACGCTAAATGGAAAGAGTGCCATTGCCAACAATGGCATGAATCTAAAGCCAAACAACTCTGCTAAAGTACCCAATAAATAAATTAGATTACAAATAGAATTTTACACATAATCAAAATATTTCCAAGCTAAGAATCGTAACCACGATATATACACAGTAGCAAATGCATTACAAATTAACCATTATAATTTCGTTATACAATAACACATTCGTATTTTTCCAATCCAATGCACCATTACAAGAAATGGTGTTGTCACCATTATTCAAAACCCAACAGTATAAACAAAACGCAGTGTAACACCTCGGTTTTGACCCCCAATTGCATTAAATTATATATGATGTAAATAGCATTATTAAATCATGCTGTGGAGCTCAAGGCAAAAGCCCCACCATGGATTTATCATTGTACATTTCAGCAATTAAAATCGATGTTGATGCTTATCATGCTAGCCAATGGCACACTATAATTTTCTACATCATGTAAATATGCAATTAATAAAATACCCACAACTAGCTATGTCAATGCAACATTAAAGAGATGGGAGCATGATTTCACAAGGAATAGGGGGGTGGGTATTCAAACCTTTGAGATAATGGGGAAAATCCAAATGTCAAAGGGAGAACCCATCGAACTGTCAACTACCCATTTTGTCTCTTGTGCCCAATCATTAATTATTCTAGAAATTGGTTGGATTAGTTATTGCATGAGAATGGGAAAGGTATGGGAGTCCGAAATTCGAATTTGGGGAAGCACCCATTTTTGGGAAAACATTTTTTGACTTATGGGGCAAGTCATTGCCCAGAAATGCTACCCATTCCCTCATGCATTCATGTCCTCCTCTTCATTCATGTTTTTGGAAGCTCCTGTGCACTCTCACTCACATTTTTGCGGTGGATTTTCCTCATGCACTCACATAGCTAATCTTCTTCACATTTCTGGAGAGTTTCTAGACATTTTTCAGCATCCACCCTTCACCCATGTTGATTTCCCACATAGCTAAACCCTCCTGGGTTTTTGGGTGGTTTCCACATCGCGACAGTTGGAATTTTCGTGTTTCAGTGTTGCACAGCCAAGGGGGGGTAACAGATCCACAATTTTAGGGAATGAGGGAGTCATTTTGGACAACGTGAAGCCATATAACATTTTTGAAAATGAATTGCACAAGCTGGGTCATTTTTCCCCATTTTCCATTTTCGATTTTGGTTCCTAGGACTTTTTTGTCCATACCCATAACTTGTATTTTGTTGTGTAGTGCAACCTTGTGTTGGCTTGGCTGAGTAAGTCCAAGAGCCCATCTATTATTAGTCTGACTGTGTTTGGATGTGATTAATGGCTTGACTGTGGGTGTATAGTCTTGTTGTGTGTGAGTATGTGTCCCTTGGTTCCTTGTGGGAATCATGTCCATCTCGGGGTTGGCAGTGATGTTGAGAGATTAAGGAGCATGCTGGCCTATGGTTGGGTGGAACGTTGCAGTGACATGTAGCTAGTTGCAAAAAATATTCTTCATAAGATCAGTATCTCTTGTGTCAATATCTGCATTTGTATTTTCTTAATGAAATATGATGAACACGTTGAATGCTTACATAAATGTAATTGCTTCTGTTGTATTCGAAATTGTCATGCATATGTACATGTTATTAGTTGAATGCATTTTATTATCATGTTCATGGGACTTACATTCCCAGATTAGATAGCACCATGGTCGCATTTCCTCTCTGGTAAAAGGGTGGGCACATGACATGCAGAGTCTTTAATAAATCACCATGGTCATAATCATAAATGCTACCAACCCATTAATAATTTACAGACCTGAGTCATATCAGCCTTAGCCTGAAGGAACCAAACCCAACAAAAACCACAAAATGTATTCGCATCTCTGTATGCTTTACATATTTTACAAACAAACCCATATCCAGTTGCAACCCTTATACCAAACCATGCATACATTCAAATGACGACCTTAAATCTCTTCCAAAACACCCATACGTAGAGGAATATGTTTTAAAGCTTATTTGTGACAGGTATTACACATGAAGGGTAATGCGTTGGCCGCTTGGAATACCCACGACCCATGCAGTGAAGGCCCCATAACCTACGAACAAAGGACAAAGAAGGATGAGGACTATTCCAAACCTCCAAACCGAAACAACAAACAAACAAGTGCTGTAAAACCAGAACGAAGGACATGCCTTCATTACGCAGAAGCAAAACCAGACCTCACGCCATGTTACAGACCAGAGAGCCGAACAGAGCTCACCCAAGGAAAGTGAAAATGACTCATGCCTCCATTAAAATCCAAGATTAGGGATTGGGACCCCCAACTCCCGAGGTGCATTTACACTACCACCTTGGCCACCACTACGTCGAATTCCAACCCCAAGTCTATAGTTCATAAACCTCAAAAACGCGTTTTGACAATTGATTTCCATGCAATTCATAAACCCCATCAATGGTATCGTGGACTTAGGGTAAATCCATAATTCTTGGAATATGAAATATGCCATGAATGGCTTATAATATACCTTCACCTTATTATACAAAAACCTTAATCAACATCGGGCTAAGACCTAATATCTTAAGTCTTTCACAATACAAATTTAACCATATAAATGTTAAGCATAGGTTTAAAGATGAGTTTAGGTCTTAAAACCATAAAGTAGTAATGGTAACCAGTATAGACATAGGTATAAATAACCCAATCTTGTGTAAGCGATAAAAACTAACCACCGTAATAAGAGATGCTAGGATAGGGCTTTGGCCCAATTGTCTTCAGAGGCAAATAAGAAGCTCAACATAGGTAGTATGTCTTTGTTTTAATATTTTATCACAATTCTTCTGTCACCTGGTGCACCCGCATAAGGAAGAGATGCATTAGTTCAATAGGAGCTAAGTAAACCCTGTACTGACAAGTAAAACGAGTTACCTTTCCAGGTTATTTCTACAAGGGATACAAGTCCCGCCACTCCACGCCTTGACCATACAAGATAAGTCAGGATTTTTCCATAAATCAGTAATCAAAACTTATAAATAGAAGTAAGCAATAAATTGTACACACATACATATAAATACATGATAAGAAGCAATAATTGATCAAGTGTACTATCTAACTCAGATTCAAGTAACATAACAACAACATAGAATTACATTAATAACCACATTGGGGAAAGCATCTAGAAGAAGGTAAGAAAAACTTACGACACATTCTGCATAAGCTAAGATAATGCCGAGTTCAGGTAGTAACTAACTAAAGTAATAAAAAAAATTATTTTCAAATTTTGGGGACATTACACATGAGAAATCAAACTAGTTCCAAGCAGTGGAAGATACATATGCTCAATGCAAGGAAGCATATGTAGGATAAGGACACTTGGGGGGATGTTTCGTCTGGGTATGGGATAATCAAGCTGCAAAATATATATGAGAGGCTCTGTTTGGATACGATTGAGGCAAGATCGAGCTATATGGATTATAAAACTGAAGCAGAGAGCCAACGTAAAGCTTAATAGTTCAAACAGATGCCTGTGAGTACAATTACAACTTGATACAAACAGAAGTCCTTATATGATATGCCCAAAATAAAGTTTAAGAAATAATTTGGGGTTCTTGCTCAAAGGCATGGAGGGACCACAAGGGAATCCCAGACCTAAGGGAGGATGTTCAGCATGGGTACCAAGTAACAAAGTGGGATCTAACTAGGGAACCCATGATAATGAAAGATCTATCACTTACATAATGCCACTTCTAGTAGCAGTATGAAGGTTCCATGACATTATGAAGAGGGTTTGTACCTATGGTTAAGTTGATGTGGTCATAGGATAATGCAGAATGCATGTAGAAAGATATAGGGAGGTCTGATCATGAGAAAATAAATTCAAAGGGAATAGTGCAATGGACGATGGGACATAAAAAGGAATTTGAGATGTAAACCCAATGTGCACATATCCACTACCAACCCTAGGGAAATGAATACTAGTGTGAATACTGGAAGAAGGAGGTGGAAATCGCCCAAAAAAATGGAGTAGAAGGAGGAATATGATCCCTCTTGAATTGATGTGCAAGGTAAGGGGTTGTCATTCCCCCCATTCCAACACCAGGGTCCTCACTAGAACCTGGAGCGGGTGACATAATACTAGTAGTGATGTTCAACATGATGAATGTTAGCAGACCTGAACTAAAGGGAACATAAAGAGACCCAAGAAACCATGATCCCTAAATCCAATTAGCATGCACAGAACACACCCCTAAGTAAAACTATGTCAGATGCAAACAAGAGAAGAGGGAGGATAAGTGAGCTTCCGAATGCAACAACTATGTCTCTCCTAGGAGAGGCATGATACTTCCATACACTACAAGCAGAGGTGTGTAACCAATTAGAGTGTCCCTCAACTTCAACGCATATAGAGACTATGTTGTCTGCCCCCTACCAAGATGGGACACTTGTAGAATAACCTCTACAAGTACCTCATATGATACCTAGGTAAGGAAACTAAGGTCACCCCAATATAACCAATGATGAGGTGGCATGCTAGTTCAATAACGTGGCTTTGATACCATTTGTGGTGTTATTTATTCCTAAACTTAACACGACACTTGATATACATAGGTTAAGATGTAATAAATAAGAATTTATGGAGGAAAAAAAGAAACATTAGATAATGGAAAGATAAATATGACATGAAATAAGCTTTGTATTATGATAATAATTCCAAGAAACAATGTTCATAAGCTTCGTGAGGTGGGGTGATACTTTATTTGAGAACAACTTCATTATAATAATTCTTGACCGAAACACATTTATAGCCTTGTATCTCTTTAAATAGGCTTATGAGATCCAAAACAATAACTACTTGAATATCATGGTCAAATAATTAACAAGTACTAACTTCCAAGTGGGCCTTAATTAATAGAGAGACCCTTTTTACATTGATTTTTACTACTAGATATGCGACCTTATTCCAAACACATGGTTGCATACAATTCATTATTAACTATTAAAGTAAGGAGAGATAGGGTAGAACACTAACATATTTTCACATTAAGAATGGGCCTTGATATTTGTACCATGGCCAAGGGAGGGAAATAAGGGAATCGACTGTACATGAAGCTTCTAAGGTTTGGGGTTCATGAAAAATACCTAAAACAACCACACATATCCTCTCTAAGGGATATCTGGCCACCAACTAGGACATGGGTTCCATTAGGAGGATTTTCACATTATGGATATGGCAGGAAAAGAAATGTCTTAGGCCCTAAAAAAATATTTGTTATACTTAATGGCCACGAATAAGACCTTCAACTAGCAATATGTGCACTATTAATTTGTTTTGCACATTAAGAATGGGACTTAAGGTCTCTATTGTTTCCAATGCGATAAGAAAAGGATTTACACCTTAAAAAAATATTTTCAAGCTCACAATCCATGAACACATCCTTTAACCATGACATAGATCCTCTCTGAGGGATATGTGACCTCTAGGTGGAGCAATGGTGCCATCTGGAGGTTTTACAGACTACAATTCTCTCTTGAGGAATTTTGTTTAAACCTCAACACTATTAGGGGTGTGTGCAAGAAGTTTATGGACCTTTTAGATGCAATGCTACTTTTAGGAAACACACTCATGATACACAAAAACACAACGCACTCGCGTTATGTAATTCTTGGTTTGGTTAAGCTCGAGCCTGGCATGTCATATGACATGTAGGTTAGGTGAAGCAAAACATGCATGCGTTTTATAGTTACAAAATGTGCACATGTTTTATAGTTACAAAACACGTACGCATTATGGAGAAGAAAAATGTGCACGTGTTATGGAGAGGCAAAACGTGCACACATTTTAGAGAAGAAAAACATGCATGTGTTTTAGAAAATCAAAACACGCACACGTTATGGAGAACCACAAAAAATGGTTTTAGTGCATGGCCAAGGAAATGAATAAAAACAATAGTTTGCATCATTAAGAACAACATCTCAAACAACCATGTCTAACCTCCCACTAGCATAATTTTTCTTTGTGTTGCAATATGGACACCATTATAACGTTTTAAGAACTAAGTATGGGTCATAGTCCCTTGACCATGATTGAGGGAGAAAACTCAAGACTTATGTCCTAAAGGTAGCTTTTAAGGCTTGAGGTCCCTAAACGAGGCATTGAACCTGCACATAGGACCTTCACCTGTGATATTTTGCATCTAAGAGAGAATATGCAGTACATTAGAGTTCTCTTAGCACTAGAAACATATCCATAGACATGGTTGGTAGAGGAAACCTAGTCGTTAGGCCCTAAAGGAATCCTATAGACATATAGGGCCAAGAACAACACGCTAAACAAACACATATCATATCTTAAAGGTATCCTCAACCTTTAAGTTGGGATATGTCCATGATTAGGATTTTTTAGCATTAGATATGGAGGATAAGGTGTTAATCATGGTTGGTACATAAAGCTTTAATTTTAGGTTGTAAACCAGCTTTTAGGGCTCAAGGTCCATGACTGACAACTTGAATGACCATAGATGACCTCTCATGTTGATAGTTTTGTTTTGAATGGGAATATGGGAACCATTAGGGGTTTCTAATACTATGTATGTGTCTCAAGACCTTAGACATAATAAGGGAGGAAACCTAGGCCTTAGCCCCTAGAAGATGCTTCTTTCCATCTAGAGTCAAGAATTATCTGTTGAACAACCTCAATAGATCCTTCCATGGTTTCATTTACCTTGAAATGGGGATACTAGTGCAATTATAATATTTTCAGCAACAAGTATAGATTTTAGGCCTCTTAACATGGGTGGGGGGTAACACTTGGTCCTTAGGCATTAAAGGAAGTTGTTAACCATTTAGGGCCAAAGTTGATGGCTCCAACCACTACACATGACATTGAAAGTGAATCATTTGAATCTTAATAAGGATATGCACACCATCATCATTTGTTGAGCACTAGGTATGCATGTCAAGGACATGGACATAGTCAGGGGAGGAAACTATGGCCTTAGGCCATAACTAAAGCTTCTATTCATCCATGGATAGGAATGATTCCTTAAAAAATCACACATGCCATCTCATAGGTATATTTGGACGATGAATATGGATGTTAGTAGAATTAGGTGGTTTTGAGCAGCAGGTATGGGACCTCTCAAACATGTTTGAGGGAATATGCTCATTCCTTAGGCCATAATGGAATATTTGAAGCACCCATGTTAATGAACAATTCCTTGAAGCACCACAGGTGACCTACTCAAGGTATGCTTGGTCTCCAAGAAAATATGCACATGCCTTTAAGGAGTTTTGAGCATTAGATGTGGGTATTAAGGCCTCAACATGGTCAAGGGAGGAAATACAAGACTCGATCCCTAAATAATATTTCTAGCATCTATGGTTAAACATGTGCCATACTCACTATCCCTATATGCCTTACTCACTAGCCCTCCCTTCCTTTGTATTTCCATCTCTCTCTATCTCGATGTGTATGTGTGTGTGTCATTTCCCCTTCTCTCTCTAACAACCTCCCTCTCTCTCTCTCTTTATCTCTATGTGTGTGTGTGTGTGTCCCTCCCTCACTCCTCGTCTCTAAAAACCAATCTCCACCTTATTTATACCTCCCTCACTATTCCTCCCTACATCACTATCCCTTTATTGTTCCCCCCTCCCCCCTCTTTCATTGTTTCTCACACCTCCCCCCTCTCTCTCCTACACAAGTTATATATCGCTCTATATGTGTGTCTGTGTGTCCCTCCCTCATTCCCCCTCTCTCATAACCTCTCTCCACCTTCACTATAACTCCCTCACTATACCTCCCTCCACCACTCTCTCTCTATATCACTCACCCTCACCCCCTCTCTCTCTATCACTCACCCCTCTCTCTATCTCTCTTTGTGTGTGTGTGTGTGTATGTGTGCGTCCCTCCCCCTTCTCTCTCTATATCTCTGTGTGTGTGTCACTCCCTCATCACCCCTCTCTCATAGTCTCTCTCCACCTTCTATATACCTCCCTCACTATCCCTCCCTCTATATCAATCTCTCTATCATTCACCCCCCTCCCTATTTATCACTCACCTCTCCCTCCCTCTCTCCCACACAATCTCTCTCTCTCTCTCTCTCTCTCTCTCTCTCTCTTCCCATACCTCATAATCTATCTCCACCTTCTATATACCTCTCTCACTATCCTTTCCTCCATCACTCTCTCTCTCTATTTCTCACCCTTACCCCTCTCCCTTTGTTGCTCACCCATCCTCCTCTCTCCCTCATCATCTGTGTGTGTGTGTGTGTGTATTTCCCCTTCTCTCACAAACTCCCTATGTCTCTCCCTCTCTATCCACCTTCTATTTACCTTCCTCTATCAATATATGCCTCCCTTCTCCCTTAATTACTAGACCTCTGTGGCATTATTCATCTACATATCCTCTCTCTCTCACTCACTCTCAACTTGCATCCCTCCCTCCCTATCTATCTCTTTTCACCCTCCCTCTCCATTTTTCTCTCTTTCACAACCTCCCTCTCTCTCCATCGCCCAACCCTCCACCCTCTATCTCTCTCTATGTGTGAACCTCCTCCCTTTTTCTCCTTGTGTCTATGCCCCCGCCCCTGCCTCACACAGACACACCTTCTATCGCTCCCTCACTATCTCTTTCCTTCACTCTATCTCCATACCTCACTCACGCCCCCTCCTCCCTCTTTACCTTATTCTCTCTCACACTCTCTCCACATCACTCTCTCTCTCTCTCTTATACTTCCTTCCTCTACATTTTCAACTTATCCATTCTCCTCAACCCCCTACCTCATTATGACCGTTACTGTCTATGTTATCGCATCTTGTTCCCATCTCTTCAATTTCCCTCTCCTTCACCTCTGTCCTCCAACACATCCTATTCCTCCTGTAATACTCCATATCCACCTTTCCATTCACCATTCCTCTCTTGCATCACACCATCACCCACTTCATCCCCTCCACCTTATCCCCCTTCATCACTCAAGTCTCATGTATTACTTCTAACACTATACATCTTCAACACCTCTTCTCATCCTAATAATTCTCTTAATACGCACTCCTCTTCACCCTTGTAACCCATAGTGTTCTCATTCCATTCATCTTTATCCACTTGAATTTAAAACATACTCCTAGGACCTTGACCCTTCCTCGTCCCCTCTCAACTATTAACCATACCCACTCGAACTTACAACATCCTCCTAGGCCCTTGAGCCTTCTCCAGCTCCTCTCAACTATTAACAATCCCCACTTGAACTTCCAACATCTTCCTAGGCCCTTGACCCTTCCCCACCCCCTCTCAACTATTAACCATCCCGAACTGAACTTCCAACATCCTCCTAGGCCCTTAACCCTTCCACACTCCCTCTAAACTATTATCCATAGATTTGCTATATTGCATATAGTGCTAGATTTGTAGCTCTAAAAAAGGTGTGCGCGTTATAGAACTACATAATGTGTATGCATTTTGTAGTTCTATAATGTGCACATGTTTTGTAGTTCTATAACGCACATGCATTTTGCAGTTCTATAACGTGCACGTGTTTTCCAATTCTACAAGGGCGGGAAATGTAATTTGAATTTAAACATTCCAATTCACTCGCTCGCATGTCACCAATAGTCCTATGTGTATGGTTTTGAATTTGATTCGGTAATACCAAACCTATACTATGGTATATGATAAACCATAGCTAATTGGGAATTTCTTCCAATTTCTGAAGAAGTCATTGTTTACACACTCGTTTGCTTTTGGATATTGTTGTGTTTCATGATTTATGGTGTTTCCATGAATGATATGTTGTGATACACACAATCATTTTTGAAGAAATCTTAAACATAAATAGCATTTTTTTGTAGATTCTAAATATGTAATTTTTATTAAAAAATATTATATTTTCGTATTTTTTTCAATTTCTATTCTGTCCTAACTCCTTACGTAAAAAAACATGGTGTTAGTGTTTTTTCCATAACTTTTTCAATTATTAATCATTTTAAAAATCAATAATATGGTGCACTAGAAGACAGTGACCTCTACATTCTATTAAAAACCCATTTCATTATTCTTTAATTGAGACCTTCAAAGGCTGCACCCACAAAAGACGTACCATTTTCAAGGAATGATCACTTAGATAATTATAAAAAAAATAAAAAATTACTAATTTTATTCTCGAAAAATAGTGCTGCACTAGTGCTATATGTTCTTTACATGCCTGCAATTTTTTGTATCCTGACAACATCATTTAGGCCCTCAAAGGCTACACCCATAAAAACATATACCTTATCATTTGCATAAAAAATAAATTGTTAGAAAAAAATAAAACTTGACATAGTTATAAAAAATTTCAATACATAAACCTTATATAATCAGAAATGTCATTCAATTTCCTACATTTAATATGTTTTACTCAAATCAAGATAATTTTTTATAAGTGTCTCAAAAAATATATTTAAGTTGAGGGATGCCTCATTTTTTAGTTTTCTATAGCATCTAACATGCCAAAAGTGACCCTCATTAGCTTGCACTCACCCTTAGGATATTTTGGACACAATGTGTGTCACTTTGATCCTTAATTATGGTTAGGAAAGGAATACAATGTACTTAGGTCTTATTTAAATATTTGCAAGATCAAGCTTTCTAAAGTAGTCCTCAAAAAACCACAAAATGATTTGTCAAGGATGTTTCACCTTTATGGGAGATATTTGGTTCCATTAGTATGTTTTTCATAATAAGATTATGTATTAGGATAAAAATCCATGTGTTATATGTTTAACTACAACACAAATCCTCTTTAAGGGATTTCTAGCTTCTAGTTGGGATATGTGCACCATTATGATTTTTTTCTCACTATATATGGTAGTCAAGGCATGTGCCATGGTCATAGGAGGAAATAAAGGGATTTAGGCCTTAAAAAAATATTATTAGGTTCAATTTCTGTGAACATGTCCTTTGATTAGGAACATGGGAAACATTAGTATAGTTTGCAATGTTAAAATAGGTCGTGGGTCATGTTCCATGGAAGAGAGAGTAAAGGAAGTAGGTTGGGATTTAAACAAATATTATGGTTCTTAGTGGCCATGAACAATCAATCCCTTTAGCCATGATAGATATCCTATGTGAGGTATATATGGCCCAAGAGTGGAATATGGAGTCCATTTGAAGGATTTGTGCACTACAATTTGGTGGTGAGGCCCTAAGTTAGAATTCAAGACCATTAGGATATTTTATACACCATGTATAGAACTAAGGACATTGACCATGGTTAAGGAATGTATATAGGGAACTTATTCCTATTTCACTTTTCTTAGGATAAATCTTCATAAACTTATCCTCAAACAACCACCTTGGGCCTATGTATGGTATCTTTGGCCTCCAACTAGAGATATGGGGACCAGTAGTATGTTTTGCACAATCATGGGTCTTGTATCAGGGTTGGGGGACAAAAATAATTTCCATTTTCCTTAAATAAATCTTCTTAGGTCAAAGATCCATGAAAAAGTACTTGAACCACCACATTGATCCCTTCTAATGCATATATGGCCTTGGGGTTCAATATCAATATAATTTAGAAACCAAGTTTTTTACTCTACAAAGATTCATTATTGGTAGGCATGGGGTGCAAAGAGGAGGAACCCTTGTATCTTTTTTTAGAGAGTATAATGTAGGATTGGTGTCTTCTATGGTATCATGGGCATTAAGAACAACCATAAGAATGGTATCTTCTATGGTGATGAAGGCGAAGAGAATAATGTTGATAAACAATGGGTAGTGTTGATGAAGTATTTGATTGGTCTAGTGGAGGGAGGTTAATACCTAAGGTGTTTGGAGAATAATGACATGGTTAGGCTCTAACCTATATCACGTAAGGAGGTTGGTAAAGTTACAAGGTCAGTGTATGAGGGAGTCACAAACTCTATTGTGTAATGTTATGCTGAAACTATGAAATGAATCATAAACTAGATTATGCCTCTATAATAAGGGTAAGGGAGGGATTCTAATATAATAAATTAGTGAAGGGATAATAAATCAAGTGAAAAAGGTTGTGTATAGGGCTACATGAATTTGTTTACTTCATAGAGGATGTAGGATATAGAATGTTAGTTCAAACAAATTCATTGAGTGTGCATAAACTTAGTTGTAAGAATAGGATAGCACTACAACTTTTCATATTGCTCGGTTTAAGATGTCATGTTATTATATGTAAATAACCATATGAAATATGGGTGTGTTTTTTTTATAGCAGTTTCAAAATGCATTGTTTTTTATAACAATTTCAGGTCCATACATTAATAATGTGCTTGCAATACTAGATTTCAAAATTTTATTCACAAGATTGAGAATTGCAATTTACTCATTTGTTGACTTGGTTAGTTAAAATTTTGTCATTTGCATTATTCCAAATATTAACATTTTTTAAAGAATATTATTTTTTGATTTATTTTTTGTTTTAATATATATAATTATTTTAAAAATATCCTATATATAAAAACAAATTTACATCTATTTTCTCAAAACAATAGTTTAACTACATTGAGACACTCAAATCATGTTTAGATATTATCTCATATTTTGGACTTCCTTGAGCAGATTAAAAAGATTAACTAGAGTGTAACAAGTATAGTGTGGAGACTCATGGTCTTGCTATCTTGTTATGCTTAAATGCATCTTAATTAAGTTTTAAAAATAAGCTTGGATTAAGAATTCACTATTTAACTATTTATAAATTTATAACTCACTAAAGTTTTACAGTTTGTATTATTTTTGTTTTTATTATTATTATTATTTATTAAATAGTATTTGTTTTTTTTTCTTAATCTACTATTTATGTTATAGTTTCAATGGAAATTTATAAAGATCTTCTTAATTAGTTCAATGTTTAGTATTTATTTACCCATCTTTACAAAAAATAAATCTATTAACTCACCACTTAATTTGTGGATGTGCTAATTATTCACATGAACTATACCCATAATTACATTACTACAATCATTTATAAGTTACCACAGTTTATTATAAGTTATCCACTTCTCATTGCCATGTTAAGGACATCATGGTTACACCTTTCCAAACTTGTCACTTCAAAACTATGAATTAAAGTTATCATAAAGTTATCATTGCCATGTTCATGATTATCACTTCAAAGTTACATTGAATTAAAAAACCATTTGTGCAAACATCATGAACTATATGTACTGTAATGTTTATCATACAATGTTAGGATATATGATATTCGATAATGAGCTGCAAATACGCTCATATACCTATCACTATGCTCTGGAGAGAAATTATATTGATTGCTGCGGCCTTTTCAGAGGCTAGACAGCTTCTCAAAACGAATCTCTCTTTGAACAATAAGTAATGACAGCATAAACCGCTTTACGAATAAAGTTACAGACGTTCATGCTAATGCTCCTCCTGGCAGAAGAAATTAGGGTTATGAAACTGACTTCCTCCGTTGTTGTGATGCTAATGTTCATATCTCCCTCTGAATCAGCATACCAAACGGCCCTTTTATAAGACGTTGTTTGATATTGCTGTAAAAGTACACTGGATATAGATTGATAATGTTCCTGCCAAATACCATCGACGAATTTTATAATAGATGATCTCATAGTTCACTTTATGCATATAAGTTGCAGAAAGATTTTACTTGCAATCACATTAAAACAAATAAGATTGGGAGGATGTATGAGAGAACCCACTATAGATTCATGGTTGTTCATTAACTATTCTAACCTATATCTACATAAACTAATCTCCAAACCTATAGATAATTAGGGTTCTATGCAGACACTTCACCAAATATTGACACAATGAAAGTACTCAATTTTCAAAGTAACGTGTGCATATGTTATCAAATAAATAACCTACAGAAAGACATTCTCTATAAAAGGGTTGATTCATTTTTTCGATATATTGTTGGCCAGCAAAAGTGACCTTTTCCCTGTTATGAGAGGCAGCTGAATCCTCCATAATTTCGCCCTTAGTGCCACCGTTCATATCGAACTCTGGCTTGCCATCTTCAGCTGCCCAAAGCCGTGTATTCTTCCGCTTTGCTTTCATGGCAGCCAAGACTTGATCTCGATTAACTAACCCTATCACTGTAACTTTTTGCTGATAAAAGTCTACATCGATGGAGTGCAATCCTGGCAATAATCAAACGTTAAAACGGGTCGATGTACTCCATTTGAGTCTTCTATCCAACGATAATTTTACTTGTTATGATGCATGGAACTATAAAGATTGCATGCTATAGATTATGAACAGGAACCCAAGTATGTACAAAAATCCAGAGTGCCGGGCAGTACCTTTAAAATGAGAGAAAGCCTTTCGAATTTTGCGCTCGCAACCATAAGAATACAACGGCACTCTCAGCTCCACCTTCTGCGCATACGCTTTCTGTTATCATAGATCGTTAATATCATAAAGTTCCAGAGTTGAGTAAAAATAATTAGACGTAGAAGCAATCTTCACCTGTATTTGTGATGCAGAAACCTGTTGAAAATTCGGCATTAGGGAGATAAATAATTGATGTACTACACTGCATATTCATCCACCCAATTAGTTCCAGTGTTCTTATATATTCATGCCCTTGATCTATGTGCGAACCTGAAGCAGGCCTGCAACTCGAGCCCTTATGATAAATCCATAGGAATATAAGAGGAGGGAAAGGTATAAAGTAGCTAACAGGAAAATAAGAATAGTACTGAGATTGACGAATTATTTATGGGTTTCCTTTTGCTTTGGTTACCTTAAAATATTTGTGAGGTGCAACCCAGTTTTGCTTTCCGGAAATGGGACATTCTGACTCACTAGATTGATACATTATTGGACTAATGAGTATGAGCATAATTGTTAAAGAACAAGTGGTCGAAAAGTGATACTTATCTTGAAATCTATGAGAAATATTATATAGTTTGCCATCTCTATTTTAACATAAATTTATATTAAAAATGTTTTTCCTGATTTTAATATATGAAGAGTCCATGAGAATCACAAACCTCCCTTTCAAAGCTTTCACAAGGGCAGAGTAAAGATGCGACGATAACGACTTCTTAATGAAGAATTCGTAAAATACATAAATTTTACGAGAAAAACAATTATTGCTAATCAAATCATTCACGAAATCCCGTTTGCAAGGACATTATTTTGTCGGTTATTTGAATTCACACGAAAATAAACAGGAGCTGCTTTAGTCGCATTGTGTTCGTGTCTTTAAGTTTAAGTGGCCGAAAAGGTGAGAAGCTCACAGCTCTGTTGTGGAACGAGAGAACTCAATTTGCTGCTGAATACAAATATCCGCAAGTGAAATGAAGTTGCAGCGCAAGGAATGAAGATGATATTGAATTCAACAAAAATAGATTAGTCTCATATTCTATGAAATTAGTTGAAGCGCAAGATTCAAAGATTGATTGGTCTCATATTGTATGATTTTAGTTGAAGCAATTTATAAGGGAACAATTTATAGGGGCTATGTGAATGGTTTGGCTCATTTGCTTTGATTAAGGAGTTAATTTGATCAGAATATAAGTGGGGATTTTACACAAAGATGTATAGTCACTTTAGGATTTGAGTAGGAAATTTATTGCTCATAACTTACAACACTAAATCACTTAAACTAACTCACCGAACTAAGATTCAAAGATTGTATATATATATTAAAAAGTATTTCTTAGTTGCTTTATTTTTTGATATGATTTTGCAAATTATAAATTTTTTAAAAGAATACCATAAGTGATATCATTTTATAACCTTTATATAACTTTTAAAGAATAAAGAGATCAAATAAAAATAAAAATAAGTCTAGGATGTTTAAGATATCTGCTAATAGACTTTTATATTTAGAATCAACTTCCACGTTGAATATTTGTTATGAAGAAAAATATTATATTGGTTGGTTAATGTTATTACTTTTATAATGAATCAAGTTATTATATTTCTTTCATGCTTGCTTGAGTTCTTTATTGGCTGAATTAAGTGTTTTTCATTTATCATAGTTAGTGAAATCTTTCAAGTAGGAGAACCTATCCCAAAGAGAGTGTTGGAGTTCACTTTCCTCTAATCACTCATTCTAGGTTATAAATTACACCTTTGTATTATTTTCTAATGGATTAATAACAATACTCATATATGCTGTGTATGAATGACAATTTTGTAGTTAATCTTACATTTCTATTGGACTAATAACAATACTCATATATCTTGTGTATGAATGACAATTTTGTAGTTAATCTTACCATATAAATGTTTGCATGCTTCTTAGTTTCTTCTCTCCTAGCTATAATACTCTTGTTCGTGTCCAAGAGCTTAGCTCATAACCTAACTCTTGTTCTTGTCGTACAACTTAGCTCATAACCAAGTTAGAATGAGGGGGATTTGTCACCAATCAACAAAATTCCCCCAAAAATGTACATTTATAGAGTTTTTAATGCGCATTAACCAAGTTATTTAGATTCATTAAGCTAGTGATTAGGAACACATTTATAGTTTGAATCCTTCAGTTTTGTAGTGTGATTTCCAGTTGTAATTTGGAATTTAGAGAGTTCTTATATGCTCTAGGTAGTTTGTCATATAGGAATTGCATGTTGTGTGATGAAAGTTATGGGTAGAAGTATGGCTTCCCAATCTTATAGATAATTAGGAAAAAAAATGACGAGGGAGGGTTCTTGGAAGGTTACTAGGTTCCGAGAGATAGAAAAACTCATAATGTTTGGTCCATAGATTCATAATATATGTATGTTGTGAAATGACGTAACCATTGAATTTCTAATCTCTTAAAACACCATTTTGTAGTGCAATAAAGTCATAGAAAAATTAGTACTGAAAACTAGTGAGCACAAGCAATAAAATCATAAAGGAAAAATAGTGAGCAGAAGTAATAAAATCATAAATAACAAAAGGAGAATGGAAAAAACATTCTTTGATAACCAAGGTAAATCCACATAGATCAAATACTACAACAAATACTTTAAAGATCATTACACCAGTGCAGTACATCGATAAAACCTTCAAAGTGAGACAAAAATCCATGACCCCAACCAATGTGGGCACTTGAGAGGATATATTAATCTGGAAGGAAACTAATGCATATATAAGCTTCTCGCTATTAATCACAACAAAATAACCCTCCATGTATTTAAATAGAGATAATGGACCGAATGAGTATTAAGTCACAAATCAATAGTCATTAGTACTGAGGAGAAGATGCACAATTGGATCACTTTATGTCAAGAATATAATTGTCACCATCAGATTAGATTATGTCAAATGTATAATAAAGGAACACACTTTACCTAAAGACTCATTAAGCCAATTGATTATGACTAAATCATAAGTGTATAAATATCATAACATCCCTCCTTAAGAACAATGTGAGATGTGACTAAAGGATTTAGAAATGTAACACAATAGGAGAAGGATGGAGGCATTAGAGTATGTCCCCACTTAAAAACTACTTACTAAATTACTACATACATTTGAGTTTGGAAACTTTTATTCCATAAGATACTTTGTGAAAATGCTTAACAACTTGCTTACAATTTAACAATCCAATCATTTCCCATAATTCATAGTCCTCGTTGAGAGCTTCTTCAAATTACTTCACACAGGAATTTACAAATTCCTATGAACTTCAAATTTCCAAAAAGTCCACTTCTCCTTCTCTCTCCTTTTATGGGCCGATGCACAATCATGGACTCCTTTAAGGACACTTTAGATGCCACATAATACTGGAATAAACGGAAAACTCTTATTTTAGGTGACAATTAGGGGTACTTCCCTAACTTATTTGAAGATGAAGTAAAAAGAGAAAAGATAGGTAATTGAATCAAATTTCATAATATATAGCATTTGTGCAGAGAAAATGTGTGCAAATGATTATAAAATTAGTTTCCATGAAAGTGGGTTTTCAAATTTTCAGCACATCTTAACATATATGTTTGTGCGAGTGCAGTAATGTATGAGGTAAATGATGTCCATTTGGGATAAAATCTTGCAGACATATAAAGGACATATGGGCCTAGTGCAACACTATTTATTCGGAATTTTTCATGAATTATTATTTTTATTAATAATTATTGAAGTTAGAAAATCTTGAAATTAAAACCTTATGTGCGGGTGCAACACTTTAGGGGCAAAAATTAATGAAATCCTTGATTTCTTAATATAAGATCACAGAGCTTGATCTTGTCTAGTGCACCATATATTTTTTATGGGAAATGGTGATGGAAATCAAAAGTTATATAACAAACAATCGATGTATGTATTTTTGAAAACTAACGTGTGTCATTTACAAAAATAATTATAAATAAATAAAACATAGTTTTGAAGGAAAAAATTATATATTCAGAATCATCATTTCGTACTCTACAATATCATACATTTTCATAAAAAAATATTGTGTATGTCATATCAAAACACGGGATCTAATCTGATCATATTGATAGAGTTCTAAAAGACAAGCAATAGCGCTGGTTGATTTGTCCTAGCCAATAGGTTCAGTATTCTGAAGCTGCTTCCAAACCTAATGCCAAACCTTAATCCCGCCAATTATTTAAATTTTCAAATAACGCATATGCGATATATCTTATCCATATCGCATATGCGATATGGATAAGCTATATCGCATGTGCGTTATATCGCATATGCATTATATCGCATATGCGTTATGGATTATTCATATCGCATATGCAATACATAGAATTACATTCAGAGCTAAGTTATGTGGTATGGCTTCTAGATTCACAATGTCACTAGCTACTTC
>LPNX011123514.1:99899-140064 GCA_001517045.1 Pseudotsuga menziesii | reverse complement strand
AAACCCTAAACAAGCTGCCCTAAACCATATGGTTTCCAAAACCATGGGCCAGCACTCCACCACCAAAAAACTATAAATAAGTGGTGGAGACCCCTCATTTTACATCCACAGTCAAAAGCATCCTGCCTCTGCCGAAATTATTCTCGAAACCCTAGCTTACCATCAAGCTACTTTCGCCATTGAGAACCCTTTTGGCCCATTTCCACCACCGAAAAAGGAAAAGAAGCAGCTTGGAGCTCGAAGCCACCGACATCGGACCAGCGCAACGGACTCCACCAACCTCCTCATCGGAGGTAATATCAATAAAATCACCATTATACATTTCTTTACTGTTTTTGCTGCATTTCTTTACTGTTATTTACTTTCCACTGCTTTAGCTTAGTTTTCTGTTTCAGTTTATTTTTGTTTACATCATTGAACTGCTACTAAGGATTCCAGATTCCTTAGTAGGTGCTCATCAGCACAAGCTAGGGTGAAAACCCTAGCTACAGTTATATGGAGATAGTTTCTTAGAAAAATCATTTATTGTAATACTTGACATTTCATATAATACAATTTGTGTTGTTTAAAACTTATATGGTTGCACTTTATATTTGCATAATTCAAATATGTATTAGATGATGATAAATAATGTATGATTCTCTTTTTAATTTAAACATAAATCATATTAAAAAATTTATGTTGATTAATAATGGACACCATTAAGACTACTAAAATATCATAACCACACATAAAACCACTAAAAATGACTAAATTAGTGACCAATAAATGAGATTAATGACCAAAATTCGTATATATATAAAAAAAGATTAAGAGATACATGAGCAAACAATGAGATATAAATGACAAAAAAAACAACCAAAATTCGCATATCAATGACCAAAAAGCAGTTTTGGTCGCTAATTCATGGTCTTTTAATACACGACCGAATTTGGTCATATTCTAGTTTTCCATGTGGTCATTGATTTGGTCATAAATGTGGTCATATAATTGGTCATTGATTCAAATATGACCAAATTAATGACCAAATGACAAGCTATAAATGACCAATTTTGCTCGTGTAATAAAAGACCATAAATTAGCCACCAACGATCGCCAAACCAAAAGTGTTCATTGATATGCGGATTTTGGTCATTTGTTTGGTCACTAATCTCTCATTTTCCTCAAGTGTAGGAAGAAAAGGATAAAATTTATAAACCCTTGGTGTAGTCTGGACTAATTAAAGTGGGGGCTTCCATGATAACCTTCTTGATGGATTCAAAAGAGTTTCTTGATTGCCCAGTCCACTTGATTTCAGATTCCTTCCTCAACATAAAGGTTATGTGTTTTACCAACTCAGAAAAAATTGGGATAAAAATCCTGACAAAATTTATCTTACCCAATAATGACTGAATGTCCTTTTTTGACCTAGGTATGGACAACTTCTGGATTGCATTAGCTCGAACATGATCAATCTTCACACCTTCTGCTGAAACTATGTGACCTAGTAGTTTTCCCTCCCTGAGAGAAAATTGAGACTTCTTTGGGTTCAAAGATATCCCAAACTATCTACATTTCAAAAACACCTTCCTCAAGTGCTGCAAATGTTCTTCATGGGTATTGGAGTAAAGAGTGAGGTCATCAAGATATATGAGAACAAACTTGTCTTTCAATCCTACAAAAGCTATGTCCATGGCTCTTTGAAAGGTGGCCCCATCATTCTTTAGCCCAAATGGAACCTTGGAATACATGAATATACCCCAGGGAGTGGTAAATGCAGTTTTCTCTTGACCATCCAAGTGTACAGAAACTTGATTATAGCCTGAGAAACAATCTAGGAATGACATGACGGTAGCTCCTGAGACTCTTTGCAGCAGATTCTCTATCTTGGGCAAGGGGTAGTTGTCTTTCTTAGAACATTTTTTTAGGTTTATGAGATCAATGCATAACCGGATCTCCCCATTTTTCTTCCTCACTATCACTAGGTTTGCAATCCATTTGGAATATCTCAGTGGGATTATGATTTTTGCATTAAGGAGCTTTTGTATTTCTTTCTCAATCACTGGCGGAAGGAGGGAACTGATAGGTCTTAGCTTTTTCTTGAAAGGGATGTTGTCCTTTCCCAAGGGAATCCTATGTTTGGTGATAGTTGTGTCATAGGTTTTCACATCACTATATTCCCAAGCAAATACATCAGCAAAGATTTTCATAAGACTACACATTTTGACTTCTAATCAACAGTTATCTCAGAGGAAAAATTTACCAATTTTGGATGACTTTGGCTACCTAGTTTGTGCTCATGGATAGCAGGGTCTTTCTCCCTTTTGAAAGGTTTAAAAGGTACATCATTATGATAAAAAATATCTTCTAGGGGCACTAGGTCTTGAGGTATATAAGTTCTAGGCAGCTGAACAATATTCTATCTCCTATTTTATCTCCTGATTTGAGCCTCTGGGATTCTTCCATATTTAGGTTTTCTTGATCAATATGCATGTCATAAAACTCATCTATGACCTGGATAAATTTACTGAGTTCATCATCATTTTCAAAAACATGCCAAAATTTCACATTATCAGGGAGGGATGGCCTATACTTGACTTGAATCTCGTAGCTCAACTTAGGAGGCAAAGGGGGAATGAACATACTTGCAGAGACAACAAGGGAATCAGGTAGATGGTTCATATCCCTAGGTATATATGAGAGTTCAAAAAACATGAAAGAGCCCCTAAGTTTCCATACCTCATCTCTGTATGCCTTCAGCCTACCATTCTTTGCTTGAAAAGTATTGTTCACCTGCTGTATGATGAGATCTACATCTCCAAAGATCTTTAGGCACATGATTCCCATTTCCTTGGAAGCCTTCATTCCCAACAAAAATGCCTCATATTCTACTATGTTGTTATTAGTCTTGAAATCAATCTTATAATACAAATGTATAGTCTCCTTTGAAGGATAAATCAAGACTATACCTACTCCTTCTGATGCTTGAGTGCTGGCCCCATCAAAAAACATGCTCCAGATAGAGGTGGTCACTTCCTCAGGTGGCTGATAGGTAGGTTTTGTAATTTTCATGGATGTTGGATGGGAATCATCTATTTGTATGCGCAAAGTCTGTGTCTACTGTATAGATGGGATGATTTATAGAGTTCTTGGAATTACTGATGATGTAGGTGAACTGATTTTCTCTATAGAGTCTCTTGGTCTCCCCTCCAAACAATGGGATTGTAGCATATGTAAGGTCCATCTGAAGGGTACCACCTAGCCTTTTACTGCATGAGTGGGACAAAAGGATTCCAAACTTAGGTGGGATGTCAGGCACTACTATGTCCATCACTATTCTTTTTGAAGGCACCTGGGAGAGGTTTATAACAAGGTCTTTGATGAGGCCTAGGTATTTGACCTTCCTAGGGTCAAAAGAAAATAGATCATGGTACAATTTTGCAATGTTGAGACCAAGCTCATCCATAATTGATTTTGGCATTAGGCTATGGGATGCTCCTACTTCAATCAAACAGTCGTGAAGGATCTTGTCATGAATGTTCAAAGAAATGTAGAAAGGTGGGAAAGACTCATCCAACTCTTCAATCATAGGACCTAGGATTACTATGGGCTTATCATCTTGCAAGTTCACAAAGCCAGCATCTATGGGTGTCCTTGGATGAAGAGATTTCAGTATGGATGACTTGAAGGCATCATTCTTCATAAGCTCTATCAAAGGAACATGGATTTGTAACTTCTAAATTTATGACTCAATATTGAAAGAATAGGAGACTTTGTCAGAAGTTCTTACCTCTTGTGGTGAGTATTTGAGTCGCATAGGATCATGGGATGATGGCTGTAATGGACTTTGCTACTATTTTGGAGGGGCAGCCATCTTCTTTGCAGGAGAAGCAATCTTTTTTAGCAGGAGGAGTAGGCTGTTTTGTAGGTGCAGGACTCTTTTTCACATGAGCAACAATTCTTGATCTCAAATTCTAACATTTCTTGATAATCATCCTGATATAAGGATTCTTCCATGATATTCTCATTCATGAGACCTTCCTCATAGTTTGCTTGTGTCAGGAAAGAGAAGTCTACTTCATCTTCCATATAGTTGATATTTTCTTCTGCCTCTCCTTCTTCCTAAGAAAAATCTTGTTCTTCTTCCAGCACAACGTTATGGAAAGGAGATCTGATTCTTTGATCCTTATCTTGATTCCTATCCCTTTGAAGGATCTGAGCTGGTGGGTTATTTCTTCTATAAGGGACAAAACTAGGGTTTCTAGGAACAAAATAATTTGTCCCTTTACCTCTCATAGGTATTTTCCCTCGGTCTTTCAATCTAGACATCTCCACTGTTAAACTGTCCAACATTTTGGCCATTTTATCTATTTTATTTTCTGATGAGTAAGCCCCTAGAGGATCTGAGGGTTGCTTATTTCTGTCCATTTTTCTCTTAACCTTCTGATATGCAAGGATATTGGACTCAAATTCAA
Source organism: Pseudotsuga menziesii (assembly GCA_001517045.1). Lineage (NCBI taxonomy): Eukaryota > Viridiplantae > Streptophyta > Pinopsida > Pinales > Pinaceae > Pseudotsuga > Pseudotsuga menziesii. The sequence goes on along the minus strand of LPNX011123514.1, from coordinate 135,610 downwards.
GAGCAACATCTTGCATAAGTGACAGAGAAGCAGCTCTTATTTCTCTCAAAAGAAGAGAGAACTAAGAATCAAAGGAATTGGCATAAGTTATTTTGGCTGAAGTATCAGTAGGGTTGATCTTAGCAGGGATCTTGCTGAACATATTGTTAAATATTTTGGTGAAGTTGGAAACAAATTCACCATTTTCTCACTTCAGATTGTTAAATTTAGTGATATAGTATAGGTGGTCTCTTCTTTCTCCCCAAAGATTAAAAAATATGTCATCTAGGGCTTCAATGCATGCTATTGATCTAGCAGGCAACTCTTTGAACCATTTCCTATCTTGACCATCTAGACTTTGCACAAAAAACCTAGTCCACACATCCTCTTGTATAATGTTTATATTCTCATCATAGCTATAGAATGCCTCTAAGTGTTCTTCAGCTATGAAATCTCCATCCCTAGTAAAATTAGGCATCTATTTTAGATAATATCCAGTAGGCATAGTAGCGAGGGGGTTTGAAATATTTAGAGGGGCATATGTGGCAACAAGGATCCTTTCCATTTTGGTCAGAGGGACATTCATATTGGATGTGGGTATGGAATGGGTAGAAGGATATATTGCTGGTGTGGGTAGCAGTAGATTTATCTCAGTGGAGTCATCAGGGATTGGATCTACACAAGCAGCAGTGCTTGAAGATTCCTCAACCCTAAAAAATTTCGATGTATTTATAAATTCCTGAGAAGTAGATGTTTCAGCAAAAGAAGATTGAAATGGAGGTCTACTTGATATAGCAACATAAATATATCTTGAAATACCTGATGTATCTCCCCTTGTAGCTCTGGAGGTATGCCTTAGTGAAGCCCTAGATCTTCTTATAATCTCTTCTAGATCTAAAACAGGTGTTACTTGTGGCCCTTGAGGGTTTTCTCTGGTACTTGGTCTTTTTGAAGACAACTTATTCCAATGGAGTAACCAGATAGATTATTACAACCAAAATAGTGTCCATACTTTGTCTATCATCAAAGTAGGATCTATGTCATCCCCCGGGGAAGCTGAGCTTCAATATCCTCTCCCTGGAAACATCGCTAGTTTTTTATCTCTCCAGGAAAATCCTCTAGGTTGCAGCTCGAGGATTCCTGGTAACTTCAATATTTTTAATGGATTTCTAAATGGATAAAGTTAGATGACCTAAATTACCTCACACACTCAAGACATGCATAAAAATCAATCAAAAGATAAGGCTTCTAACCACCAATGTTCAAAGGGTTGATAATAAGATGAATAAATGAAGAACTTACTATGCTGGAAGATTCATATATAAAAAAATCACATATGAATGGATAATCATAACAAGGAAAAATACTTGCAATTCAAATCATCAACATATAGATAGGATGACAACTATCTAGTATTAGAAAAAAAGAATAAACCTGAATTAGATATCCAAGCACAAGTACAGAATAGAAAAGAAATAAAACCTGAACATATAATGGAAAAAGAGCTTATATTAAATGATGAATAACATGAGAAGCTTGATACCAATAAGGGTCTAAAAATCTCTAAAGTCAAACCCTTGCTTCAACATTAGTCCTAGGCTTTATATCCTTTACAAAATTTATTTCAGATCCTTAAAAGTTGGATCTGATTTACTAAAAATAGATAACATAACTGTTTTTGCAAAAAATTAGGTCAAAAACCCTAACTTAAGTGCTAATATATCTAACTCTAATACTTTTTCACTACTTAAACTCTTTAATAACTGTAGTGATCACTAAAGTAGAACTAGGACCTGTTATCTAATAGATAAGTCACGGTTTGTCAAAAGTAGGTAGGGTTTGTGACCCATTTCACCTTGATGGCACCCTCAAAACTAGAACAGACCCAATCTACTGGTGCCTTTAATTAATATTCATCTTCATAACCCATCCTTAAGGTGTTTGGATCAATCAAATTTGGTTATGTGTGGAAGCATGTCTTTCTGCATTGTTCTGTGCTTTCGGTGGTTAAGGGAACAAAATTCTAGATTTGTAAGCTGTTGAAATCTCTGCTTTCAGTGGCTAATGAACAGCTGATGCATTCGCCTAAGCCATCGAAAGATCTATTTCTGCAAAATTTTAATTATTCTTTTAATCACCCTTTTATAGCTTTACTTCTGTCCTTCTGGTACTTCTTCAACCCACATAGGGTTTGGGAGAGAAGCAACATCATGGGATGCCTCAGGATCCAGAAGGCTTATTGCTGCCTTTGCTAAGGTTTCTAGCGCAAGGTGAGCTTAAGATTTAGGGTTTGAATTTTTCTGTCGTAACCTTGATAGTCTGATAATCCTTTAGAGCCTAGAGTTATCCTTCATTAGTCTTAAATTTATTTTTTGCTGCAGGATATACATCCCTCTCATTTCTAGGAGAGAATTATGCCATTCAGTATTTTTCTTGGTTAATATTTCATTAGTTCTTTTAATTTCCCTCTCCAAGACCTCTAGTTCATATATTTTCCCTAATAGCTGGTTGATTCTCCAGGACATAGTTTTTCTAGAGGAAGCTTTTGCCATTGGTTCATATTGACCCTCCCTTGGTGTAGGTGAGGGAAACTCCTCATGTTCTGCTCTAACCTACTTTGTTAGGTCCACTTCATGTTCCTGTTCTTCTTCAGAGTCTAAGTAAGGTAGGTTGAGTATATTTTTACCTTGTACTGAAGCCTCCTCCTCGTCCACACTAAAATTCATATTTATTTTGGATATTTTGGTCTTAGAAGTTGGAGAGTCCTGATCCACTGCCATTGGAGAGATGTCCCTCCTCTTCCTTTTACCACTCTTGGGAGTGGTGGACTTGTTTGAAGGGGAATTTACTTTGTCTTCTCGCTGTAAGCTTATTTCAAACTCATTCCAAAATAATAAGTATGTCCATGCTGTTTTTCTTCTTTGCAATAGTTCTTGGATAATGAGCTTTATCAGGCCATGGTGGGATATCCTTCCTACAATTTTGGTGGATTGGTCTTTGACCCGATGAGAGCCATCTTGGTTATGATATTGTGTAGGTAGAAAGGTAGGTTCAGTGGGCTCCTGCCAGTGAAATGTTTCATCAATTTAAAGTGGTATATCATCACCATGTTATACCTACCTTCACAAGTTATATAAACCAGGATTTCTTTCAACAACTTCTACCACTTCTCTTCCAGCCAGGTTGAAGGGATGCTTTTCTTCCATACTACATTCTTGTGTTCAGGCCTCAAGTAAGACCAGAATTCCACATCCTTTGTGATGATGGTTTTGAACCATTTCTCCCCAGTCCTTGGGAGTGCTTCTACTTCTACTATTAGGGCTTCATCAACATGTAACTCTTCTCTTTCTATCAATGCCTTAGAGCCATCAAAAGAAAGAGAAAAGGCTTCTTCCAATTGCTAGTGGGATCCTTGAATTTTCTCATAGAACATGTAATAGCCTGCATCCTTGAAGAATTGGCATACTTCTGGATGTGACTCAAGATATCTAATGTCACCCAATTCCTATCTGAGGGCAGGTTTTCCTCCTTTCTTCATGTCTAGACTGTTCTTCTTGTACCTGCAAATATCAAAATTCAAATACTGGGAAGGAGATTACCATGCTGGATTCAAGGCGGGCTTGGATCAGTGAGGATGCGTGCAGGAAAATGTGGAATGGACTGAGGAAAGGGTGCTGATTTTTAGGGGTTGATGGATCGATTGGTACTTGAGCAAGATGACAGTAAACTCAGGTCAGAACCATGAGATGGTTAGTGCAGTGATCATCTTAAATGAAACTTAATGTTTTGTGATGGTTCAACTGTAGTCACGGGAAAGGTGGAGGGTAGCTAGGTTTTATGTCTTTAATCAGTCACTTTAGTTTAATAAAAACCTCTTCTTTGCCAAGTCATGATTTTCTGTAGTCCTAGTCCATTCGGTGGTTAAGTACTTGATGATGATGCTCCTCATGCTGACGGTGGTTGATTTCGATGGCTCTGCTAACCATTTTCCTCTTTTGGTGCTCTCGGTGGTTAAGGTAATCTTGGATATAATTTGCAAGCTGTCGAAAGTTGGGATTTTCACTGGCTAATGAATCATTGATATGTTTTCCTAAGACACTGGAAGCTTCCCTTCAAAATTTTATTAAAAATCGGAGTCAATGAGCTTTTGGTGGTTAATGTAGTCTTGAGTTTTATTTTCAAGATGCCGAAAGCTGGGATTTTTAGTGGCTAATAAAGTGTTGATAATTTCTCCTAAGCCACCGAATCTAAACTTTGATTTTTTTTTATGGAAAAACAAAGCACAAGGCATCCCAATTTTGTTAAACATACCAAAATATTTCATAATGTGCCTGAAATCTTGATCACTATGCAAAAAATATTTTTTCTCAGTTTGACCTAGTGAACACTAGTTTATTTAGGAGATAACAAGTTGTCTAAATGTTTTCTTCCTACCCTATGAAATATCTCCACCCATGTGAGGAGGGAAATTTCATGAGGGCCCCGACGCACCATTGAGCCAGTCATGACTGTAGTAATTGGGGTTCAATGAGTGGTCCAAGCAATGAAAAGGTGCACAATTATTATGCCACCTGGAGATAAGAATATCATGTGTGATGGTTAATAAGTTATTTTTCGTTGCCTCATACTCAAAATGCTCATTCTCCATAAAAATATCCCTCACGAACTCAATCATCAAATCCCATCCCTCATAAACATCTGCTAGGATGGGATGGTCCCTATTTGCAAACCGCAACAAAGAAATGATAAAGTCCATGATTTTAATGGTAATATATACCCTCTCCCACAAACCATCATCTAAAATTGTGTCCTTTACCTTTCTTTAATAAATCTCATCCACTTTTCTCCAAAAAGACCAAAACTATGAAAAACCCATGGACCCAAGAGCGGTTTTGATGTCCCTTAACCTCTTCAGCATGATCAACGAGGAAGAAAAATAAGTATCTATAACCTTCAATAATGAAATATGTGTGTACTATTTGTATATTGTGATGGAATCAGTGTGGTTTTGTACATAGTTACAGATATAGTGTTCATCCTCAATATGTTTTCCAATCCATGGCACATATGAAACAATATATTTCAATTCTAAATTCAAAGAGTGGACAATGCAAGGTGTCCAAAATATTTGTAATATCAATAAAATAAAGTTTAAATGAGTCTGTAATCTACACTCTATAAGAGTAAAATTCTACGACTAACAACTCAAATGAAAATTTATGAAAATATAAATACCTATGGATATTTAGCTTCCACAAGCATGCCAACAAAATTGCAAAATGCTTAACATCTACATTTTCAATGATTTTAATGAACAAATCACACATATAATGTTCATCCTTGTATTTCCAAAGAGCATCCACCGCTTTTAAGAACATTGGTCCACTTGGGGAAGCCTACCATGAAATTGATGAGTGGATGGGGTGTTGTATCTATTCATCCATCAGAAATAATACCGAAACCAACTGATGGCCATTCTCATCTAATTGGTTCAATAATTTTATCCACATCCTTCTTTTAATTAACCAACAATGTGGTTCTAAGCTTCTCTGAACCAGGAGGCACATAACCATTTGTACCTCCTTCAATTAGACTTTGACACATCTCTATAAACAATGTTGATCGTGCAACATTAAATGAAATGATGTCGAGGTAGAAAAATAATGCAATGGTAAGGTCCACCTCTTCTTGTGCCTCTTGTTGAAAAATCCTATCCATTGGACCACTTGTAGTTGGGATCTTTATCTTTCTTGTCAGATAAGCATCAACCTCAGTCCCATATCGGTTAGGTGGAGGCTTAGTGCTAGAGGGTTTCCTCAAGAATTAAAAACGATCCTCATTCCATTTTGTTTTAATTATTTCTTTCACCTTCCCTTAGCCAACATGATCCTATTTCTCCATCTCCCTCCTTTTGGTGTTACTCTTTTATTTTCATGAATAAATCCAACAAGGAAGGGATAGAAAATACCCCTCAACCCCTTAGTATCTTCTCTTGAACACTTTCTTGCAGAAATTGAAAATCCAATAGACATTTTCCCCCCCACCAAGATTTGCTCCAAGCCCTTCTTTCCCTGTCACATATTTCCACATAGGGTATTTACTCTCTTGGGCTTGTAGTCTTGCTAAAATAGGGTTAAAATGACCATGAGCTCCACTAGAAGTAGTTGGAGCACTAACAGTAGTAGAAGAGGATGTGCTTGGAGAAGGAAGTTGAGGAGAGGCTCTAGATGGGGAATTTCTCACTTTCGTTTTCCCTTTAGCTGCTTCCCTATCTAATTGATACATTCTTCTTCTTGCTTGATGTTGATCTTGACTCCTCTCAACAATTCCTTCCTGGAATGCACTTGGAATCCCTTATAAATTGTTCCAATATCCTTTCACCTGCAAACAAAAAAAAACTTACCTCTCATCTCACTTGTGAATGTGAAAAAGAATGATAAAAATCCAACTTTAAAGTAGCCATGGGCATCTTTTTTTTTTTTTAAACATGTCCTAGAGTCCAGCCACACCATGGAAGTCGCAAGACATAGTTCCAAGACATGTCAGAAAACATTTTTTTTTGTGTCCAAAAATTGGGACACACAAAAAATCATGTTTGACACGAATTGGAACCATGTTCCTGTCTGACACGGCTCCACGGGATACGTATATGTAAAATACTATGTCTGGTTACTTAGCTTATAAGAAATATTGTTATATTTAATTTTATATGTTAAGGAATATAAAAATAATAAAATTAACGTAGTACTAGAAACAATCATATTAATAATAAGAATATGTTTGAATACATGGATATGCATATAGTTGACACTACAAATCAAATTACCTCTACTCTTTGTGTCCATGCTGCCAAATTACAAGTTTACTTGGCATGTCATGCGAACTGAACATTAACTGGACGCCCAACTACTAGATCGAGGAGTTTATTAGGAGTTTAAATTATTGTATTAGGAGGCCTATTGTTACGCTAATTTCACCTTAGCTTGACTCCCAACTTCCAAATGGAGTTTGCCTAAACCTTATGCAAATTAGCTTAACTCCTAGCTACCAAATGGAGTTTGACTAAACCTTATGCACATTAGCTCGACTCTTGGCTACTAGATAGAGTTCAACTATCTCATGGAATGCACATTACCATGCCACTAAGTGTAGTTATCACATTATTTTAGAGGACTTTATTATGAGTTAGACTAAATATTTTTCACATTAGCTCGACTCCCATCTTCTAGATGGAGTTCCAATGTCACATGGACTAGAAATTACCATACCATTAAGTGTAGTTATAACATCAGCAATTTTTTTTTTATTCCGAAGTACCACAAAGAGAAATTATCACATGATTTATTTTCTATTTTTTTATAATTTTTTATTATGAATTTTGAATGATGACCATATAATCAATCTAAACAATACACTTGTCCCAATCTCCTATAATCCAGGAAAAACATAGATAATATTCCACCCCAAAAATCCAATAGATAATCGTCCATCGAGATAATTATGTATTATGTCATATTTAAAATAATTTGCTATAAAACATATTTATTCTATTTATATCATTAAAAATAATTTAGAAGAAAATTCAAATAATTTTTAACAGGGCGAATATATAACAGTTCTAATCCAGAGATGCATTTCCTCTAAATTAGATACTTATTTCTTAACTGCACATTGTAATGTCATACATTATTTATAAACTTATTTTTATTATGCTTTTTGAGGAAAATAAATAATAGAATTAATAATAATAAATTATAATTATAATAAAAATAATAATCATACTAATAATAATAAAGAAAGAAAGGTTAGCTAGAATTAAAAAATGAAATTTAAGGGACAAGTGGATTTTATATATCTGAAATTTTGGATAGATAGAATTGGAGAATAAATAAAAGTTGATGTTTGGTATCTATAGTCAAAATATTAATTAAACACTAGATACTTTTAAATATAAATTATTATAGTATGTTAAATTTACATCACTATGAGTCAATCTACAAGTCAATCTTGTGTATCAGGATTAAGCCTCATGCGTTGAGGCAATGACTTAGGGTTCATGAGTTTGACTCATGAAACTTGGAGTAGATTCTTGAGTTGGAATCATGAATGACTAAACCTTAGAGTAAAGGTCAAGCCTCGTCTGTTAAGTTCTTTGTATTTCAAACTGATGATGTTGTACAATGTTATTTGTCAAGATCAAGATATTGTGTTCCAAGATATATCCTCATGTGTTGAGGTGGTGCCCCATGTGTCGGGGTTATTATTTCCATGTCGAAGCATGTAGAGTGTGTGATGGGCAACTAACTATTGAAGCAACTATTCGGTTAAGTCGACTAGACTCATTAGTCGACTAACTGTAGATTAGGATGACCTCATAGGTCGTGTCGGTTGGTTGAACCGACAAGTAGTTACTATAACTGTGTTGAAAATGTATATATAGGCTCTTGAGCCAGATAGATACTTGGTTCAATTTATTGTATGAACCCACATGTATATTTATTAATATAATCTGTTAATATATCTACTATTCTTGTCTCTTCCATCTGTTATGTTTATATTATTCTTTGTGTATTACTCGTAACCTTGCAATCTTACTGATTACAACATTGGATCCTTTGTTGATGATTCATATATGGATGAAATGACTATGACTAGATGATTTCATAACAGTAGATTAAGAACTGGTGGGAATGTAAGACGGTGAATCATTTACAGAATTATGCTAAAAGAAACATATTAACTATTGCAGAAGCTAAGGATAAGTTATTCTCTGAAACACATGAGAAGTTTGTCGATTCCATGCCTTACTATTTAAGGAAGCTACTGGATGAATCAGCCATCATAAACTAAAGACCAATATTTACTCTAGAAATTCACAAGGGGAGGCCATACAAATTTGTCGGAGTGGTTGGAAAGAATCACCGACAAGTTTTCAGAGGAAAGAGCAGTTGATGAAAGAGTATTTGCAGATAGCATCAAAGAGAGATTCTACAACGATCTAACTAAACATTTCTTATGTTCATTGCTGACACTATTGTTCAAATTGTTGATCAGCAAGGGTCTGGGTCATATTTTCAAACCTCATCTGTTACTCATAGAACTACTATCCAACAAAACCTGGGAGGAAAAACAAAAGGAGTGGGAAAAATTTGTCCAAGAAAGAGAGTGGGAGTACTTTATAAGAAAATAAAAAGTTCCAATTGGGCTTACTAAAGCGTTCGGGTTGGCTATGGGGGGGTAGTTGGTCATGTTTTAGAGTAGAGTAGAGGGATTCTAGTCAACTTCTGAAAAATACCACCACCAGTGATGAAAATTTGGGCAAAAAAGGAGATAATACAAACAGTTATTCAAAAAAGCACTCCAAACATACAGAAGATAGAACGAGAGAAGAGAAAAAAATAAAGGGAAGGTATTAGAGAGCATGGTGTCATGCTCCAGAGGAGAATGATGATCAGAGTGACAGAACAAGAAGAGAATCTGCCAAATTTGGGTTATGACTGATAGGAAGAAGGCATTGGAGAAGAAGTGTTACCAATGGAAGAATATTTGTGGATAGAGGAAGGTGAAGCTCTCCAAGTTGATACACCCAAAAACATCACAACTCATTCCCCGTTAAATTCTATACAGAGTGCCTAAGTGGAGGATATTATTTAAGAATATTTGGGACTACGAGTTGGTTAGTTAGGTGTATGGATTCAACTAGACAAAGAAGGAAACAATGTTGACCATCTCTTAATTTAGCGAGCAAGGGAAGGGAATTGGGTTACCTTTCAACCCTTTTCATCTAACCAAAATATTTATCTACTCTACAAGGAACATGAAGGATCACCCCGCTAAGAAATCATAAATTTAGGTAACACAAAAGATCAGTCAGATCCACAAGAGAGGATACCCCAGTTACAGTAGTTTACTTGGGCATAGACAGAAGGATTCGACAAAAAAATACTTCTTATCAAAAAAGAAATAGCTACTACAGATAAAAGATCCAATGGAAAGGAAAGTTCTATCAAGAACAATTGTGAAGAAAACAGAGTCACAGGAAGTAACCCACCACCACCACCCCCTCAACCTCCTAGAGGAGACATTGATGCCTAATATATGGCACACGTGTCTACACACATTCCCCTCGATGAGGGCGATGAAGATCCCAGACGGACATTGGTTTGTTTGTGAGTCGACCTAGGAAGTGAACACTGTTGTAAATGAAGATCGATAAATGGGGCAGTTTTCTAGTTCTTAGTGGAATTGAGCACTTACATGGTACATGATGTACATATAAAAAAAATTAAATTATACTAATGCACAAATTAAACAACAGATTCATGTCATTATTCAAGACTCTATATGCAAAGCATATGGAAGTAAAGAAACTAAAGATTGTAGTCCATACACTTAAAAAAGTAGTTTGAGATTATGAAAAAATATTGAAAGACCTACTTAGCAGTTGGGCTATAACATAGGTGAGAAATTGTTAATCCAATGGTTTTTTGGAAGACTCCTACAAAATATTTGAATGCATATCATATTGGACAACTTTAATGCCTACGAAGATGCATTCATGAAGGCATTTCAAATAGAAATCGATGAGGAATATCTAGTGAACCCTATTGATATCTGTATTGATGAACAACTGGATATAATGAAAAAATCAATATGATATTTAAACCTCAAAGGCCATGAATTTTGGTGTAGAAAATGCTAGACAAGATAGTTGCTGACAAGAAGATCGTTGACAAGATGTGTGGTTCGTTCAGTCGAAATGATTTTTTGACATTTTCCAGGAGCACGGTCTACATGTGACAAAATATTTTCCATGCTATATGAAGAATGAAAAGATGGTTGGTGTGCAATATGTTAAGTCAAAATCCATGCAACGACCAAATTTCACCTACATTTGAAGAACCAACATAATTACAATGCGGTGTGCCACACAAACATTGTTGCACAGAATAATAATGACAATAATCCAAGGAACAAAAAAAACCAGAACAAACATAACAATCAATGATATGACGACTGAAGGTACGAGTGCCGGTATGATAACAATCATCGTGGAGGATAGTGAGGTTGAGGGAAATTATTTCGGAATAGAGAAAATAGACCACAACGATCGATCTAGTTTTATACATGCTTAAACGAAGGGCATCGATAGGCTAACTATCCATACAAGGATCAAACCGACCTTAAGTTTTGTACCAGTTGTGGTGTTTGTGATCACTCTTTAGAGGATTTCCCCACCATGCTTAAAAAATCAATAAAAGGAAAAACATTAAAATCTTTTTGAGTGTCCAAAAATGTGAGGTTATTCACACTAAGAACTTGCAAATTGTTACTAGACAAGGTACTAAAATCGACAATGACAATCCAAAAATAAGAAAAATAAAGATTAAAGATGATTATCATAATCCTGTCATACAAAAGAAATTATTTAATGATGCATCGAACATATTTCAAGAATTAGTTGTACAAGAAGTAACTGATGATACCTAACATAAAATGTCTCAGGAATTAATTAAGTTAATACATAACGATAATTCTATTGCAAAATTAATTGACTTACTGTACAATCTTAAGAACAAATTTGGTATCGATAAACAAGATAAAAGCATATGTAGTTTGAACCAAAAGGATAAAAGTGATGATGACCCTCTAGTCGACCTGGAAATCAAATTTTACCATGTCCGATAAGTCATTCATGACTTTGTATCACATGTAAACATCATGACTAGGGATACATGGGAACAATTAGGAAAACATCGATTGGACGAATCAGGTATATATTGAAAATTAGCAGATCAAGGTATAATTGAACCCATTTGGGCCTTGTAGAATATCAACACAACTATAAAAGGTATTACTACAAAATTCGAGTTTGAAAATTAACCCTAAGGAAGGATCCAATTCCTTTCTAGCCTTAGTAGGCCGACCATGGGGTCGAAAGATGAAGGCATCAATTTCACTAGACAAAGAAAGGATAAAACTTAAAGGAAATGGGAAGAAAGTGATGGTTCCTATTCATCCATCACAAGGAAAACCATGGATTGAACCTATAGATGAAGAAGTCGATGTCCGAAAACTGTATCAGATACAAAATAATGAGCACTATGCTGAACAGAATATATATGGAGAACTTCACTTAGGAAACCCATATTCGGTAGGTTATAAATCAGACATAGAACTATATGACTTGGAAATGGAGAACTATGAACTATAGGAAAGGGAATGTTGGACCATCCAAGTAATTCTAAAAAAGAAAAACATGTCAATGCTTCTATGTATCTATAATACCAAAAATATTTGAAAGAAAATTTAGGGAGTATCCATCCCTAGCACTAATGAGAACAAAAAATAAGCCGTCACTTAGGTATAAACAGTGGGAATCACCAATCCTTCACATTGAACAAGTATCCAAAAATATAGGTGTACATGACCAACTTCAAAGTCTAGTTGAGAAATTTACGGTCCAAGTTTCTCGGTGGTGGGATACTCCCTAGTCGAGACTACAAACATGGTCGACAGCTGCAACGTACTTTGTCGAAATATTTGGAGGAAAGAAGCTAGCAAATCCAACACAAATACTAGTATTTACACAAGGTCATGATCCTTAAAAACATATGAGTACATGTGAAAAAGAATGGAAAATACTTGGATATAAATATGAATGAGTATGGCCACACCTATTCCCATTGACATTAGATTATTTACCAAACAAATGGTACAAAATGGAAGAATCATGAGGTTAAGCATTCTTATGGAATGAAATTAAAGAAAATTTCATTAAAAACTTCAAATTTATACCTGAAGATGACCAACTAGTCAAAGCTACGAAGAAAATAAAAATATTTATAAAAAAGATAGTTAGTAATAGTTCGATAGGAACTCACAACTGAGCAAACGGCTCATGTCATCATATTCAGTCAGCTAAAGTACCACAGTAAAAAATAATTTGACTAGAAACTAGACATACAAGTGGGAAAACTTTTCAACGGAAGTGTGGCCATTCAAAAATGTCGAAACAAATCAAAACAATACTAAAAGTTGAATCGTAAAAAAAAAAGACCCTAAATAGATGACATCAGAAGACTTCCCAACCACATGTTCACAATTTAAATAAGGAAGTCAACCAATCAATGAAACCAAGGCATAGAAATGGATGGATGTAAAAATTAAAAAAAAAAGTTGACATTTCTAACAATGATAGACCTAAACCAACAAGAATCGAAGACTACTACAATGAAGAAAAGACATCAGAAATTGTTAACTTTCTAAAATAATTTCAATATTTCTTCACTCGAGATTATAAGGATCTTAAAGGATTAGTTCAGGAAATAGGAGAAGTTATTATAGACATTAAAACTGATGCAAGACCCATAAACAAACTTCCGTATAAACTCGCTCATAAGTATAAAGAAATAATGAAGAAAGAAATTGACAATATGTTAGCGGCCGAAATTATCTACCCTATTGATGAGTCAGAATGGGAAAGTTCAATGGCTGTGCAACCAAAGAAGCATGACCCAACACGACTAAGAATATGTGTATATTTTCAGGAACACAACAAAGTCACTCTGACAGACCCATTTTTGACTCCCTTTGCATATGAAATTCTCAATGAAGTTGCAGGGCATGAATGCTACTAGTTTATAGACAATTTCTCAGGTTATAATCAAGTACCAATTTCCAAGGAAGACCAAAATAAAATAATGTTTGTATGTGAATTTGGCTCATTTGCTTACAAAGTTATGTCATTTGGTATGAAAAATGCACCAGCTATATTTTCAAGAATAGTGATTAAATCATCCCAGGAATATATCTACAAAACAATGGTTGTGTATTTCAACAACTGGACAATTTACTCCATGCCAAAAGATCACTTCAAATGGCTAAGATTAATGTTAGAAAGGTGTCAACAAATTCAGCTGTCCCTTAATATAAAGAAATGTATTTTTGTAAATCTTATAGGAATTCTTCTTAGACACATTGTATTTAAAGAGGGTATCAAGGTTGACATTGTGAAAATCAAAATCATTCTCAACTTAAAACCACGAGTTAACCCAAAACAAGTTAGAATTCTACTAGGGCATATAGGGTATTAAAGAAAATTTAGTCGACACTATTTAGACATAAGATATCCCCTAGAATAATTACTAAAATAGAATCAAGAATATAAATGGACCGAAGAATGTGATGGATTGTTTGACATTTAAAAAAAAACTAGTCGAAGCACCTATTCTCTGATTTTTGAATTGGTCACTAAAATTCCATGTGCCTAATTGACACATTTGGTATAGCAATTGATGCCATATTGAAACAACCATGAGATCATGAAATGGATTATCCGATTGTATATAGCAACATAAAACTGAATAAAGACGAGCGTAATTACTCAACGACAGAAAGGGAAGAACTAGGAATGGTTTTTGCACTTCAAAAGTATAGGCACTTCTTACTAGCCAGTCCCTTTGTGTTTTACACTGATATCAAAACATTAAAATACTTAGTAAATAGAACTTTACATCATGGTAGAATCTGTTGTTGGCTACTGTTATTTCAATAATTTGAGTTTGAAGTCATAGTTTGACTAGGGAAATAAAATGTTGGAACCGACCACTTGTCGATAATCGACACAGGGGAAGAACTAGCTGGAGTCGAAGATGACCTACTAGATGCACACGTATTTAGAATAAAATATGTACCTAATGAACTAGACAAAATAACACAATTCTTAGAAAATGGACAAGCACCAAAAGGAATGAGCGATAAAAAGAAGAAAATCTTAGTAATGAAAGCTGCACCTTATAGTATAATAAATAGGATCATCGATAACCTAGGTTTAGAGGAGGTACTCCATCGATGCATTATGAAGCATGAAAGAGAAAGTATAATGCATGAAGAACATTATGGCCCAGCTGGAGGACATTTCCAGTCTAATACTACTGTTAAGAAAATTCAACAATTGGGATTATGGTCGCTAGCATTATACCGCGATTGTTGAATATTTGTCAGTAAATGTGACCTTTTCCAACGATTTGGTTGAACACTAGAAAGTACCAAGATTCCTTTAATATTAGTAAACCCAAGTTTAACATTTCAAATTTGGGCAATCAAATTTATAGGAGCATTTCCAATACCTTCCAAAAGGACTAGAGCATGCTATATTATAACATTAGTCGAATACATCACTAAGTGGGAAGAAGCAGAACCTATCAAAACATGCTCTAGTGAAGTAGCCATGACATTAATATATGAAAATATTATTACTAGATTCAGTTGGTCTTTGACCTTGATCAATGATCATGGGTCACACTTTATAAAAAAAACAATTGCAACTTCGACAAACCAGTTTAAAATCGAACATAGAAGGAGCACAACCTACCATCCTCATTCCAATGGTGCAATTGAAGCGTTTAACAAATATATGATGAAAGGTTCAACCAAAATATGCAATATAGACAAAGATTATTAGGATGAGAAAATTCTTGCTGTCCTATGGGAATATAGAACGTCATACAAATGATCGACAGGTCAAACACCATTCAAACTTGTTTATGGAAAAGAAGTAGTCGTTTTGTTGAAGTTTTTACAACAAACACCAATAATTGTCGACATATTACACATTGATGTCAAAGAGGCTAGGAAAGAACAATAAAATAGTTGTCTCAACTACAATAAAATCGAACGATCGCAATACAACACCAAGATATCTGAAAACAACAACAGAAAGCTTGGCATGATCAAAATATTAAAAATAAAAACTTATCAGTTGGACACCTTGCATTGTTGTATAACAGTCGAGTAAAAGGGAAACTGAAAAAACTACATATAGAGTGTATGGGTCCATATATTGTCGAATAAATCAATTCTAACTCATAAGTCCTACTGAAAACGTTACAAGGAAGTGTATTTTGGAAACTTGTTAATGGTGCCCGACTAAAATGCTACAAAAAAATGGTTATATAATTGATCATAAAAATCGAATTTTTTTTTCAAAAACTATAAAAACCTAAACAAATCAACAGAGAAAAAACTATAGGAAAAAAAAATGACAGGACCTTGGATGAACTCTCATGAAGGAAATAGTAGAGTACCATTCGAAAGAAATAGCCACCGACATCATAACTATTGACAAGACGAATACCTACCATTCCAATGACATTTCCACAACCATGATGTACATTGACATAAATACATCTTAACAGTCCAATCAAGTCATCATGATCATCAATAGAAGGAGTGCCAAAACTAGTGCGCATTAGAAGAACACTTGACAGAGTTCCCTTCACAGTAAAATCCACCATTAATATCTTCATCTACTAGATCCTTTCTTGCTCCACCTATAAATACCACACTAGATGAATAACACACACCATTCCACGAAGATCTAGAAAATAAGAATTATTAAAACCTTGAGACCAAGATACCTGTACGGGAAGTAGAGCATTTTGCCAACACAATGGCACCTAAAAAGACAAGGTCTGCAACAAACAAAATGAAAGAGGTAGAAACAGGAAAAACTTCGTTGGTACATATGTTGGATAATATTCACAAAGAAAATGTTATAAAAACATCGTGGGTAACATTGTGGAAGGAAGTTAAGAAATGGTCATACAAAGATGGAAAAATGATGGAGGAGGTCCAAAAGGTCAGTGCAAGCACAATCCTCGCGTACAGAAATGACCTCGCATGCAAAATTCTGTGGGAACAAAGGATATCACCGCAAATTTTATTTTTAGCCGATACCACAATGTAAAATTTTACTTCGACAAACCTATCGAGATATCAGGAAACATAATTTACAGGATTACTGGGTTGCCAAACAAAGGTGAACTAGTCCCTGTAAAATAAAACACAGGTTTAGTCGAGAAGCTAACTTGAACACCAAGGTGATTCCATGAAGGTGGGTAACATGTTTTGGCCAAATTTGGCGATGAAAACCTTATTTTTTACTCATGTGCTAGATAGAAGCCCTCAAAACGCATATATTCCATGTGCATTTTGACTTGCAGTAAAAAAAAAATTGTAGAATATTATGTTGGGTTCCCAATGGTATTTAAAAAAAAAAATTCCAATGTCATTTAATGTGTGAAATTTTGCATTTAATGAACTATGTGACCTTAAAAATTTGAATAAGTTAATAAGTGGCTTGTGTCCAACCCCAATAATTCAATCTTACATTAATAATTAAAAAACAAATATGAGCATGATCTACACAAAATGCATTGTGATCCACATATTTTTTTGTTAATTTATTTCACAATATACCATTATTTAATATTTTTCGAAAGTGACCACATATGATTTCAACATCATTTTATACACATGTGTGTCCATCCCATCTTTTTTTTCTCTGTTTTCAAAAATTGAAAAACCAAAGATATGTTTTTGAAGAGGACACATCGATGTGTGGGTTGTGTATTTTTAAGAAATTTTTGGATGTGTATATTTTACCCTGCATATTTTTCTTTGAGCTGCTTCGAAGTTGTTGTATGGTTTTCTAAGTGGAAGTTTTAGAACTAATTTAAAAAAAACCATATGAATGTCGAAATGCATGCATGATATATCAATGAATAGAGGTTTCAGTGATGAATCTATCGGTATGAACTATGCTTAGTTGTGTTCCATGAAAGGAAGGGTTTACACACCTAGAAGACATGGAGAAACATTGATTTTCCTGTCAGAGGGATAATTCTCTATTTTTCAGGCCCTCGATCAAGGTATGAAGCTCTTTCAAGGTATTTAAATACCTTGATCTAGGTTTTAATGGACCCTCAATCGAGGTAATTCTGAAACTATCTATCGAGCTACGACCTCGATCGAGGTCCGGATTTTGTAAAAAATCATACAAAAATTCCTAGGAATGGACTTAGGGATTGATTACATTAATGTCATTCCAACCACCGTCCTAACCTCATTTCCCACCCGAATTCCTAAACAAAATTCTATATAAACATAAAACATAATACATAAACACGTCTCTAATTTTATTTTTCACAATTGACTAACCTATTTGAAACAATGCTTGTGGTCTAATGCAAATTTACCATTGTGTATTGTGTTTAGATAGTGTTTTAGGTATGAACTTGGATTGTTGATGTTGATCACAATGGGAAGCAAGAAGTGTCTAAGTAAAATATCTTCTAGGAATCAAAGCAACACCGAAGAAATAAGAGAGAAAGATAGAGAAAGAAAGAGGAAAAACAAGCAATCTTGAGAGAGGAAGAAGTTGCAAATCAATTGATAATTGGAGAACTAAATGCCATTGCTAACCATATTGGTATAATTTATTTAAGTTATGCAATTTCATATTCATATATATAATTTCATTTTCCTACTGATCTAGTTTATATAATTTCATATTGCATAATATATTCAATTTGATAGTGTTCTATTTCATTATATATATATATATATATATATATATATCATAAATTTCTTAGAATGTAAATATAATTTTGTAATTAATTCATAAACTTATATACATTGTACATGCATGTATGAATTCATATATATATATATATATATGTATGTATTCATAGTTGTATGTAAATTGTATAATTTCATATTCACATATTCATATAATTTCATAAATTGCATATTCATATATTCAATTTCATAGCGTTCTAGTTCATAATTTATATATATATACGTGTTAAATTGTCTAGAATTTAATTATAATTTTGTAAAATTGTAAATTTATAATTAATTCATAAAATTATATACATTGTATGTGCATGTATGAATTCATATATATGTATTCATAAGTGTATGTAAATTGTATAATTTCATATTCAGATATTCGTATTTAATTTCATATTGCATATTCTTATATATTCAATTTCATAGTGTTCTAGTTCATAATTTGTAGATATCTACATGTTAAAGTGTTTAGAATTTAATTACAATTTTGAAAAATTTGTAATTTTGTAATTAATTCGTAAACTTATATACATTGTATGTGCAGGTATATATACAACCTTCTAAAACCACTTATGTACATGCGAAATAATGGTATGTGTTATGAAAGAATTGAAAAAAATATTTAATCACTGCACTAAATTACATATATACAAAGTAAGTGTATTATAGTATGAGTAGTTCTAGAGTTGTCCAATGAAATTAGAGAATGGTTGATGAATATATATAATTGAATAGTGCATAATATTCGAGCATAATATCTAGTTCCAAATGAATATGCATATATTGCCTTATCATTGCACTTATTTTTTTCATCGTTTCTATAGCCTCATCTCTCCTATCATTGTTTTTAATATGATTTTAATTTCATACTCATATATGAGCATTTTCATAGTCTTCAAATTACAATTTTACATTACATTATGATAATGATGATAATTACATTACAATACAATTACAATTACATTACATTACAATCATGTACAAATGACTAGGAATCATATGGCTTTAAGCATCGATGATAGTCATGATCTCAAAGAAAATCAACAATTAGAATTACAATTAAAATCACATTACAATTACAATCGCATTAACGTGCAGAAGCACAATCCTTACGTCAATGGGACAGTAAGGTAGAGTAAATACAAATACAATTTTACATTAAATTATGATAATGATGATAATTACATGTTACAATTACAATTACAATTACAATCACATTAATGTGCAGAAGCACCAGCCTTACGTCAATGGGACAATAAGGTAGAGTAAATACAAATACAGTTTACATTACATTACGATAATGATGATAATTACATGTTACAATTAAAATTACAATTACATTAAACAATTACGTTAAACAATTACATTTACAATTTCTTAATTTGTCACAGTGGTCTAGGGATTGAAAACACAGTCTCACAAAGAATTCAGACAATTAAGCATAAAATTGGCAAAATGGTGCTGCAATGGAAGTAGAATCTCTGTATAATCAATGAATAATGAACAATACAATACAATGGTCATGCAAGATGCATGAATGCCAAGACAATTCAAATTTGCAAGGAGGTCATTCGAATTGAATGAATGGGTGTAGCTTAATTGACTATAAGCCATAGTAAACACACAAGTTAACCAACTGATCAAGTCTTGATTGAATCAAATGAGTCCTAACTGAAGTCAAAGTGCAATGGATGACTGAGTCTAACTGAAAGTAGCTTAGACACATGTCACTGCATGAAAACCAACAAGTGGTAGCGCATCATTAACTCCAATGAACCCCGATGAGGTTAACTGAAGTCAAACTGGCCATCAGAGGTCATTGGAGGCGCCCCTGTTGACTCCAGTTCATAAATATTAATTAAAATAATCAATATAATGAATGAAGGCACCTTCACCACTCCGCTTAACTTATTTTAACCATCAGTTAGAAATAAGGTACATTTATGACACTTAGATCACCCCCAAAGTGCTCCAGTTAGCCTCCTTGAATGAAGAAGAAGGATTAGTTGGCCTCCTTGACTGAAGGTAGGCGTGGGTGTGCTCATGCTGATGTTATAGTGTGCTCATTGGATACTGATTAAGTCAATAAAAATTAGGATAGTGGTTTAACAAGGTCAAATTGACCAAATTAAGTGTGCACGGTGGGTAAATTATCCAACACCCCCCCTTAAGCTATACTTGGAAGAGGTAGAAAAAATAAATTGCATGAAATGCTAGGGACCCATAAAAAAGGCCATAGGTCACCTTGTACAATAATTTAACTCAAAAATGCTAAAAAATAAATCTAAGTGAGGAAAAGAGGGAAAACCCAGTGGGAAAAAAACCCCCTAAAGCTGAACACTAAAAGTAGCTTGATTACCCTAATGAACTCACCCCAACAGTGAACGAAGGTAAGCGAACTTCTTTTTTGAAAATCTCTTGGTGAAGATGTTTGCAATTTTCTCATCAGTCAGGAAGTATTACAGAATGATGTTCATGTCATGCACTAACTCTCTGATGTAGTGCATGTGTATCTCTATATGCTTGGTCCTCTTCCTGGTAACTAGATCTGTGGATATCTTAATATCACTTTGATTGTCACAAAATAGGATAGTGGAAAAAGTACTACCAATATCAAACTTTGAAAAATGCCTTGCAACCAAACATCTTGGATGGAAGCATTCATCGCTCCTTGGTACTCGGCCTCTGCTGAAGACAATGCTATGGCATCATTCTTTTTGCTAGACCAGAAAATGGGGCCACCACCAAACATGAATACATATCCAAAAGTATACTTCTGATCAATGGAATCATCCACCCAACCAGAATCTATGTAACCAACCAACTCTAGCTCGAAGTCTGTAGCATAGTGAATGTCGTAGGTCCTGGTTCCCTGAATATACTAGAGGATCCTCTTGGCTTCCTTCAAATGAATATCATGAGTTTGTTGCATGTATCTTAACACAACATTAATGGAATAATAGATATCAGGACAAGAATGAGTCAACTAGAGAAAGATACCTATCGGTTGTCAATAAGTAGTGCAGTCCATGGGAGGTGTGCTTTTTCCTTCTTCAAGGCCGATCCCTAAAAGAAAAGGGAATGGAGCAGCCTTACATTCAACCATGTTAAACTTTACTAACATATCTGATATGTATTTGGACTAAGTGACCATTATCGCATCAAAATTTTGCTCAATTTTGAGCCCCACAAATTGCTTCAAGAGCCCCAAATCGCTCATTTCAATCGCATTGTGGAGAGCCGTTTTGATGACTGAAATAGAAGTAACCGTGCTACCTGCAATCAGTAATTAATAAACATATAAAAAAATTGTAATCAAATGAACATCATACTAATTTATATACACATTTTTATTTTATTTACACCTTTGGAAGTTTTGCGAGAGAAGGAAGGCATCCATCTTGGAATACCACTCTGTTGGGGCCTATTTTAACCTGTATAATGATTTCCTTAGATTGAAAATAAAATATGGATTAGAAATGTAGCCCTTGGGATGCTTCATGTATATATCCTCATGAATATATCCATGCACAAAGGCAGACTTAACATCCATATGATGCACTTCCCAGTGCTTAGATGCAGAAATTGCCAAAACTATGCGGATGGAGTCCATTTTTGCAACCGGTGCAAAAGTCTCATGCTAGTCCACACCTTGGACCTGGTAGAAACATTTTGCTACTAGAATTGCCCTATATTTTTAGGTGCTTCCATCAACATCAACCTTAGTCCGAAACACCCACTTGCATTAAATCAATTTCCTCCCATGAGGAAGAGAAACTAGCTCCCAAGTACTGTTTTTATGAAGAGAATTCATCTCTTCATCCATGGCAGCTTGCCATCTCAAATCCTTCTGAGCATGGTAGTAAGACTTAGGATCTAAAATTATCATCAAATAAAAACATTTGTACAACAAATAATCTGGACAAGAGAGTGCAATACCTACTCTTTGGAAATCATACCGGGTTCTCCTTGGATCATCCAAATTTCCAATGTTATCACCTGCAGAGGAGAGTGTCTGTTGGGCCCTAGTTGGGAGATGATTTTGTACTTCAGGTTCTGATTCAGAAAATCATGTTTACTATACACTGATATCAGAAATCATTGGATCCAAATCAGGTTCATCACCCCCAATTACATCATCCAAATATTCAGTAGAATAGAAAGGAAATTCAACAGTTTTCTCCTTCACTAGTTCTACCTCCTGAAGTGGCTCATCGAACATGACACTTCTTTCAATGATGATCTATTTTATTTTCATATAAAGAATATTGAAACCTTTAAATTCATTAGGATATTTTATAAACATACATTCAATGCTTTGCGGTTGCAAATCCCTCCCTTTATCAAGCGGAATTCGGGCCCATGCTGTGGACCCAAACACCCTCAGATTCGACACATCCGGCTTGTGTCCGAAATATGCTTCAAAAGGGGTATTACCTTTCATGGTTGAGTGTGGTACTCTGTTTTGAATATATTCTGCACCATGCATGGCTTATGTCCACAAATTTTTAGCCAACTTCTTTGATTGCAGCATACAAGTGGTCATCTCCTTGAGAGACCGATTCTTCCTCTCCGCTACACCATTTTGCTAGAGTGTAGGGGACTAATTGCTAGATATGAATACCAATTTGGGAACATATATGAAGCAACTAATTACTGGCATACTCCCCACCATTATAAGATCTCAAAATCTTGATTCTTTTTTCCAGATGCATTCTCAATCAAGGCCTTCAATTGAGTGAATTTTTCTAAGACTTACGACTTCTTTTCGATAAAAGAGACCCATGTGTATCTCGAAAAGTCATTAATGAAAGTCAGAACATACCTTGATCCATTCATTGATGTGATAGGTATGGGACCATTGATATCAGAATGTATCAGTCCCAAGATGCATGATGCTTGTCTTGCCTTCCCCCGATTGAACTTATGCTTAGGGTGCTTTCCAAAAACACAACCCTTGCAAATTCTAGTGGTAGCTTTGATGATCGGGAGGCCTTCAACCATAGAAATATTCTGTAATTGCTGCAAGTATTTGAATTTTAGGTGGCCAAACCTCTCATGCCATAGTATACTAATTTCATTTCCATGAGTCAACAATGTAGTGGGCTTTACATCCGCCACAAAATCGGAGAAATCGTAGACTTTTGCATGATGGTTTGCAAGGTCTTTTACAACAAGTTTTCTGGATGCAAGTTCTATCATCTCTACATCATCCGAAATAAAGGATAGTCTCTTAGGAAATCCTATATGTGTCATTTTATAAACACTTAGGTGTTTTGATGCAAGAGATGGTACATACAGAACATTGAAGAAATAACCATGCTCAAGATCTACAGTACCTTGTCCTTCTGATATGATTGTGGAGTCATCTCCCATGTGGATGGGAATGGATTTGTTAGTCTCCAAATATGAGAAAGAGTCTCTTTCATCCATCATGTGATTCGAACCTCCAGAATCTATCAAGAGTGCTTTGGAATTTGAAGTGCTTTCCATGAGAGCATGACCTCTTTCATGCCATGGTTCCCAATCTTGCTGATCTCTCCTACGAAAGCTTTCCAGAATATTGATGTGATTTTCTCAAGAAGAGAAGTAGCGTCATCAAGTTTCTTTTTCATGCAGACATGTTCAGGGTGCAAGCCCTTCCCGTATTATGAACACTTGACTTTTTCCTTTCCAGATGCCCTTTTATTTTGTTCTTCTTTGAGCCAGAAGGCTCTTCACGCTGTTGGTTTTCAACTTTAGGATTAGGAGATTTGAATTTGGTTTTTGGGTTCTTCTGTTGCTTTCCTTTACCCTTAAAATATTTGGGCTGCGAGACATGGAGGGCTTGATCACAGGAGGATATGATGATCCCCATCTGGACAAGCTTATCATGTTCACTTGTTAGGGACTCAATGAAGGCATTGAGTGAAGGAATATTCCATCCAGGGGTTTTGAGATTCCCCGCATGGAATGTAGAGACAAACACTGAATAATCAGCTCCATGTTTGGAGAGTATGGTGAGGATGAGCTGATCATCCTCCTTCTCCACCTTACACTACATCAAAAGTAAGACAATGTGCTTGAACTTTGTGAAAAAACCATTTAAGATATCGAAATTGGAAGGTTGGAGAAACATCAACTCATTTTCAAGCTGGTATACTCTCAAATCATCTTGTTTTCCATACAGGGTTTCCAATTTGTACCAAATTTCCTTTGGAGTCTTCAATCCCAAGAGATGGAAAAGAAGATCCCGAGAAATAGAGAGGCACAATAATCTGAATGCTTGATCTTTCTTGTTCAAGAATCTAGCTGTGTATGTCACATAAGTAGGCTCTTCTTCAGTGTATATAGTGACCCGATAGAGTCTTCTTGCATGTAGTTGGATCTCCATATCTCCTTTCCATGAATGGAAATTAAAAAGAGTCAAGACTTCTACGGAAGAAGCCATTTCAAACTACTGGAGGGAATCCTTTCACCTGTTAAAACCTGCAAATCACAACAAAAGGGGCACTATAAGGTCAAAGAGCCTGCACATTTTAGGATTCCATCAAACCCAACATAGTTTATCAAGCAAGCTTGACAAACATTTCCTTAACTTGGGGTATTAAGTGGTAAGCCTTGGATTCTAGTGCAGTGTTGGATTTTTGAGCTTTTGCTCAATTTTCATGCAAGATCTGTCAAAAAACTTGGTTTTGAGATATTTGAGCTTCATCCCACTATGAGATCTAATACCATATTAATTTTTCATAGTGGTCTAGGGACTGAAAAAATAGTCTCACAAAGAATTCAGACAATTAAGCATAAAATTGGAAAAATGGTGTTGCAATGGAAGTAGTATCTCTATATAATCAGTGAATAATGAAGAATACATCACAATGGTCATCCAATATGCATGAATTCCAAGACAATTTGAATTCCCAAGGAGGTCATTCGAATTGAATGAATGGGTGTAGCTTAACTGATTGTAAGCCACAGTAAACACATAAGTTAACCAACTGATTAAGTCCTAATTGACTCAATTGAGTCCTAACTAAAGTAAAAGTTCAATGGATGACTGAGTCTAACTAAAAATAGCTCAGACACATGTAACTACATGCCAACCAACAAGTGGTAGTGCATCATTAACTCCAATAAACCCCGATGAGGTTAACTGAAGTCAAACTGGCCATCATAGGTGGTTGGAGGCACCCCTGTTTTCTCCAATTCATAAATATTAATTAAAATAATCAATATAATGAATGGAGGTTCCTTCACCACTCAACTTAACTAATTGTAACCATGAGTTAGCAATAAGGTGCATTTATGACACTCAGATCACCCTCGGAGTGATCTAGTTAGCCTTCCCAAATGGAGGAGAAGGCTTAGTTGGCCTCCTTGACTGTAGGTAGGCATGGGTGCACTCATGCTAATGTCATAGTGTGATCATCTGATACCGATTAAGTCAATAAAACTTATGATAGTGGTTTAACAAGGTCAAATTGACCAAATTAAGTGTGCATGGTGGGTAAATGTCTTGAACACAATTACAATTACATTACATTACAATCATGTAGAAATGACTAGGAATCATATGGCTTTCTGCATTGATGACAATGATTATCTAAAAGAAAATCAACAATTACAATTACAATCACAATTACAATTACAATCGCATTAACGTGCGGAAGCACCAGCCTTACATCAATGGGACAGTAAGGTAGAGTAAATACAAATACAATTTTACATTACATTATGATAATGATGATAATTACATGTTACAATTACAATTACATTAAACAATTATAATTATGATTACAATTACATTACGTTACAATCATGAACAAATGACTAGGAATCATATGGATTTAAGCATTGATGAAAATGATGATCTCAAAGAAAACTAACATTTACAATTACAATCACATTACAATTTACTTAAGGTAAGGTAGAGTAACATATTTTACTCAATAACCTAATTTACTTAATAACATCCTGTTTGGGACATAAGTCTCATTTGCAACAACTATGGGAAGTACTTGGGATTTTCACTAAAACTCATTATGAGGAGTACCACAGGAACCCCGAAGTAGCTAGACATTGAGAGGACCTACCAAGAGAAAAGGGAAATGACCCCTACTGGATTGACTAGATTCCCACCTTTGAGAAAAACCAAAGAGTAGTCATTTGTGGCCAAGCAGTTAGCAGTTTAACTTGCACTATGAAGTGAGGGGTACCGCCCTAATACTCAAGCCTGAAGCAACCTTGGCGGCAAAGTGAATACCTTTGAACCATTAGGAAGCCAATTCAAACCGGGGTCCATATTCATCTCTAGTTACTACAACAACCATCATTGCTCCATATTCAAGCTTATATGATTTATTTGTTAATTTTTTAACTAACAATGATAATATGATAAGTAAAATAAAATGTTATTCTTGAGCTTGCATTTATTTGGATTTATTCCAGGAGATTGTATTTATTTGTGAGTTTGTATTTATTTATTGCTAGATTCTGGCTAGTCATCACAAGATCGTGTACCCTCTGATTTCTCTAGAGTAATTGGGAGCTTCAATGAAGTTGGAATGGATGCTAATTGTTTAAGAGGGTTGGATGATGCCACTCAAGAAGAGTTTGGGAACCCGACCCCTGATTGGACAATCATAGAGCATGTTAGTAACATAATCAAGTTGTACTTTCAACAACAATCAGTGATTACACAAGCTCAAATCCTACATGGATTGATAAAACAAAAAAAAATGAAACATGCCACAAAGTTGTTGGGTTTTAAGGATGTTGAAAATAAAAATGCATGTGAGAATGTAACAGAAAATGTAACAACTTCACTATCCACATTTGGAAAGTCAAGAAAAACTGATATCAGCACTTCACGTAGGGAAATTACAACTTCTTTTGTGGCATGAACCACATCAAGAAATCGAATGGTTGTAACAATGTCAAAGATTCTCCACATTTCAATAAAAACACTACACAAATACACTAAATTTAGGGTAAATATTGATGAAAATGATGAAGATGCGTGTTGGGCTCTTATATACAGAGAAGCATATAAATACATTATGGAAGAGGGAATCAGAGAGAAGGTGATAGAGTATTGGGACAACCATTCTCATGCTATACCATATTGAAAACATTTCCTATGACAACGTTCTAGTAGAGGCATTTATAAGGAGCATTGCAAGCATGTTATGGAGATGACTTGAGTTTATTTGTTCGAGGAATTAAAAGAATCAAATCTCAGTGTCCAAATACAATTTACCATGTTCAGTAAGTTGAAATTGTGGTAAATTAGGCCGAATACAATCTAGGACAAATTTTTTTGTCAATACCATGTTGAATTCCAGTTATACTATGACACGTTTGTGGATTTTTGCAAAAAAAAATGGGATGGTGAACCAGCTCCTCACACAGTGCGGGATTTTATTTCTATGATACTATGCAATAGGAATCCTAAAATGTGTTTTCCTTTAAAAGGCGTGTAGGTGGGAGAATATTCCATGAATGTGGTGATTTGGCATTGTTCCATAGAAAGTTTCCTATCGATCCAACACACCCTGAGTTGTTAGATATCACAGTTAAGTGGAAGAGATATGAGTATGTCTCCATGAATCCATCATCTTCTTCACATGTCCCATCTAAGAGGATCGACTTGCTCGAGGATGATATTCCTATTTCATACTTCATGGAAAAGTTTCAAAGTCAGATTTACAAATACTTTAAGCACTACCACAGGTCTCAGTGGAAATCTTTTTAATTTAAGCATTCTCGTGAGATTTTTGAGCCAGGAAAAATCCTATCGGTGGTAGAATCTGCTGCAAATGACACATTTTCTCCTCAGAGAGTGATACAAAGTGAATATTATAACTCTGACTAGGTGTCCATATTCATACATATATTGAATAGACATGCTCAGGCAAGAATTGATGGTAGGGATATCACTCCTCAATCACATGATGTGATCAAGGAATACCATTTTTATGTCAGTGATGATCGTGAGCATGACACGTTGTTTGTTCAACACTGCTTTGGGTTTATTTGTGATTCATTAAAAAAGAATGGGGTGTCATTTATAAAACAATGGATTTGGTCAGATGGTTTTGCCGGGCAGTTCAAATCGGCTTGCTCATTTGATTGGTTGAGATGTCTTCATAAAGAGACAGGTATTCGACACACCTAGAGATTTTTTGAAACAGGGCACGAAAAGGGTGAACATGATGGTGCAGGTGCATGCATGAAATGGGCACTTCAGAGGTACCAAATGAGTCATAGTGCATCTCAACTCAAGTGCTCAGCAGAAGTAGTTGATTGGTGCACACAAAATTTGGGTCACTAAGGTCATGAACAAGCAAGGCCAATGCACAGGTAGGAATAACAACTTAATTGGAATTTAATAAATGTGTTTGTATTATATATATATACATATATATATGATATTTTTTTATTCAATGAAGGTTTTTTTGGGATGTTTCCCTTGGCGATGTGAATAGATCCATGCCATGGTATTATGAGACCATACCCGGTATGAGAGAAATACATTCAGTTCATAGTAAATACATGGGAAACATATTTTCCATTGAAACAAGGTAGTATGCATGTTTCATTGAGTTCTTCATTGACGCCAATGGAATGGGGGTTGATCATTGCGTGAATGATTCACATGTCAAACAATGGAAATATGTCCCTCTTACTTCAAAGGAGCCACATCCAATTTTGACATAGAAAGAGATGCACACTGACGAGGTAGTGGTTTCAATAGATCATGATCAGGTTTCTGATTTGGTTAAGCAAGGTACATGATAGTTGATTGAATGTTTAAACCTCTAGTATTGTATACATGCATATATATATTTAATATTTGTTTAATATTTGAAAATCATGATGCAAGTGATGTATTTGTTGTAATTGCACCACTAGGAAATGACAAGCATGTGGCATACTTTTTGATGCAATGTACACAAATCAAAAGCAGGTTGGTGCGGCCCTATGTCAAAGTGAGAAGACAAGGTGACTATATTATTTACAGAGATTTCATGTATGAATATATATCTTGTTAGTACAGTCATTTGGTGGTGGCAGCCTGAATACATCTCATTGAAATCAAGGAGAAGAGGGGTGAACCAAAGAGATGGAAGATGTCAGTAGCTGTCCATGATTGTATTATGGAGACGTGCATTCCTTTAACCCATTGGCCAGATGAATGAAATTTATACATGCGACTTTTGATACATTGACATAGTTGACATGCTTTTTAAATGTATCAAATCAAAATTTCTTCTGAAATAGGAAATCAAATTTTACATTGTAGTTGTAATTTGCACCTACTAGATCTTACATTGTAAAGTTGTAAATTTTGTAACATTATAATTGTAACTTATGTTAAAAATTGTAAGTTGCGTTCAATTGACAATTTTTCAAACATGTAAACTTGTAAACTTTGTAAACATTGTAGATTTTGTAAACTTCTAATTTATTAAATTGGAAAATTGTACAATTTCGTAAGATTGTAAAACATAAATAAATTTAAACTATAACTGCAAATAATTAGAACATTTAACAGACCGTCATGTTCAAAATGAATTCCATATATATATATATATATATTGATAATCATAAAGTCCACAAATAACAGTTTACAAATCACTCCTATGCCATTGATCAAAAGATCGACCATCACAGACACTACTACCAGCTGCACTATGCCCTTGGCCTTGCTCATGCACATCACAAAGAAAATTTCTGAGGTCTAAGAATTGCAGAAGTTAAAACAGTGAACTATGCAAGTCAGTTACATACCACATATTTAAATTACATGTAAATGTGACAAACAAATTAAACATATATATGAAACACAGATCTATGGACTCACCTTGCTCGAGTTTAGTGTTAGGTTTGGGAGGCTAGGTATCTTCCTAGATGAGCCTTCATCAATACCCGGTTGATGAGTGGCAGTGCACTTATCCATAAGCATCACGATGGATTCAACGTCCTCATCTGCAACTGCATGTGTTTGCGTCTATTTCCATGAGATGGAAATAGTTATATTAATGAGTTACAATTTGAACTTGAGAATTACAATTTGAACATGTAAATTATAATATGAACATAAATATGCAAACAATTCAAACATAAATAACTAGTACCTCATCGATTGGTTTGTCATGAGTAGGACTCAAGAGGGGCTGTGTAGAATCATGTGCAATTCCCTTGCCTCTATCCTGTACAATATGAATAAGATAAATGAACAAAGTTAGAACAAACCAAAATATTACGTGTTCAACAATTGAATCATTTAGAAATTGAAATTTAGGATGACAGTTAACACATACCTCATCAATGTGAGTAGACAGAACTGTAGGAAGACCTCGAACAGATGCATCCTTGCCAAACAAAAACTCCATGAAACTGGGCTCCTGCATGGAGGTCTAACACAAAGAAGAGTATTAGTTAAAATAATGATTCATTTGAGGATACATTACAATCATAACAATCAGATGACGACAATCAAATGATGACAATAAAGGTATACCTGTTCCATCAGTCGAGGCCTGCAGCATTGATGTAGTCCAAAATATAGCATACTACAACACTGTGTCGTGATCAATAATGTTTAGAACAACATCAACCACACACTGTAAATCAAGCTTTGAAGGTGCATTGGGTGCTTTGCATCTCTCTGCCTACACAACCATCATGGTACCATGCATTGCCATGTGTGTCACCTATGCCAATGCACTACACTCCTCAGTCGCTAGCTAAGATGACTTAGCTACATCATATTTCCTAAGCATGGTCCTGGTAGGGATACCTACAAAAGGCTTTGGCTCTAGCTAAGCTCTAGGGTCTCTCCTAGCCCCAGGACACGCATGACTCCGTCCCCCACCAATACCATAGAAGGGCAAGGTTGTACTGGTGTAATATGGGTGAATCTCTAGGACAAAATATGCATAATTATCTTTTGGAAAGTATAGTGGGACCTGGTCATAGTGGGGACACATTTCCCATGCTCCAATGAACATGTTATATACATATGATGCTGTAGCATCTAGCTTAAACTCCTTGAGTCTAAGCGGTTGACTAGAGCCGAGGTCAGGAGGGATATCAAATAATGTTCCCTTCACATCATGGCCAGTTGTTGCATCCCTCATTATGGCCCAATTATCATGACCCATCACTACCACCCTTCTTCTCTTACATGCAAACACCCAAAGAGAACTCAATGGTCCGATGGACCTGTAGACCATCAGTAGATTGTCTACTGCCCCTAACATCATCCACATCGAACGTGATGCATGAGAGTGGTCTGGAATGGAGTGGATGTTAACCCACAAACAATCACACTGAATGGAAATGTCCTGCAACGTGATACATGTGATATCATCCTCCCATGGTGCTTCCTCGGGAGGGTTGAGGCCATGTTGCCCAGAACCTAAAAAATTAAATGAAAACAAAAATGTGAGTCAAAATACATACATCAACTATAGGTGAATTTGAAATCAATATAAATTAAAGGTACTAATAATAGAAAGAAACATATATATGCATTTAATGTACCTCTCTCATGGGGAACCTATCCAATAACATCAATAGTATCATCATCGTCGCTCGCATGCATAGAGCAGATGCCGTTTATTTCCCCAGCATGAGTGTTTGTCGGCGCAGAACGCCTAGGTGAACCTGTGAAAATAGAGACATACAAGTTGATGATTTTTTTTTTGTAATATTCTTAATTCTATTATAATACAAAGGCAAAAAAGACAGATGTCATCCTGACCAGAGGAGGTCTTAGGGGGTGAAGCCACCACCCTCACCTCTCAAAAATTTACCATTTAAGAGAGCCACAAGCGATACAGTTCATCTTTAAAAGTAAAGGCTAAGTCCAACATACAAACATAGTTACATAATTCAGTAGTAAACCGACAGAGACATAGACACAAGCCTGAAAATAGACATAAGCATGGATAATTAACATAGATACAAGTTCCATAAAAAAAACCGCTTGACACTTTATGCAAAACAAAAAAACCTGGAATGCTTGAACATCATGCAAGTGGAATGTCTGGAATTTCTTTAGTTATGAGGTAGGACCATCTTTCTTCTTGAGATTGGCTAGGTGATTTGGTGGCAGATTCTGGAGGAATTTGAGGTTGTTGATGCTACTGAGTACGTTGTTGGGCATTCATCTCCTTCAATCACTTGAATAACGGCTCCACCATTGAGGGAATGGGGAAGGACAGAGCAAGAGGAGGCACAATTGTGCACCTAGCTGCACTGACACTACCTCCATGACTATGAAGAACCATAACCCCATGGAGCTACCACTGCCTCCACAACCCTAATCACAACTACCTGCATTCAAACAGCCATGGCATGAGATTCTAGCAGTGCCCTTCCACACAAATGAGTACTCAATAGACATGAGCTGAGTGCCAATCTCTGAGATCCTAGTCTTCATGGCCTGAAACGTGTCTGTGGCATCAGATCAATTGCTTAGTATATCCTCCATTAATTTGCAGAGAATGTTCTTCATGATCTAGTAATGATTGATCTGGATGCCATCCTAACCCGTCATCAGCTTCTGATTAATAAATCAGCCCTCCCATGCTTCCACGAGGATGCGAACCCTGTGAGAGATGTGGGGTTCATAGTCCGCTGCAACCTGAAATATGCAACCTTGCTGGGATTTTCCTGTGCCTAAGGTATCCCATCTCAGTGTTCCATGGTTCCATGACATGCTAAACCTATTGCGCCTCTCCTTCCAGAGATTATCAGGTTGGAAAATGCTAAAGACTAGCAGGATACAGGCTGGGGTGGCAGACACACAGCAAGTTTTCAGACACTCAATGAGCCAAGGGATGCACATAGATGATAAGATCCAAAAACTTATGTCCATATGCATCTCTGTGGTGCTCAAAACATTCTTCCTCACTTCCATGGTACCTATGAGCAATGAATGTCGTTGTAGGGCCTTGAGGGCTAAGATGAAACCAGGTCTTCACCACCCCACGTTGCAGGTGCCAAAATGACGGACATATTTTCTCACACGCTTGAAGGATGATGAAGGTTTGCAATGCTCATGTTCTCAAGAATTCCTCCATTTCCATGGTCATGATGGTTGCCATGCGTCCCGTGCCAAGACCGAGGGAAAGCGTGTCGTCAATCGGTGGAAGAGTCACCCGCATCTGGCAGACATACAAGTTGATGATTAAATATACACATGTGAAACAATTTAATTTGATGTAACTAAAAACAAAGAGTACATCATGCACAATTGTATACTTACGAGTCCTCTACCGACCTTCGGGGCGAGTAATGGTTGTAGATCTGTCAGTGCTCTTCCTTCAGTGAACCGAAGATCCCTGCTGTAGCGATGCATCTGCATGAAATAAGGCATAATAAATGCAGTCAAGATACAGTATAAGATAAATGATAAATATGTCAATAGTAAAGATGTATATTTGAGATGATTAATATATCATCACATGGTGCACATTAATAATGGCAAAATGATCATGAGAGTAACAACAATCAATAAGGAAATGACACATGCAACGGTTTTTTTTCACAGATAGTTGAGAATAATGGAGAGATGATCATTTAATTTGACTCATCTACCACTAGTTGATGACATTCATTCTCTTTGCAATCGATCAGGAATTACCAAGATCAAAGTTATTATTGATATATATTATTTATAGCTACAAGCATGATGATTAATGTTCAAAAATAAAATATTATATTCTTGGCATTGGTCCCATCACTTAGAGTTCTTGATGATCATAATTCCGAGGAAATTTCTAGACTAAAAACTTTGACTATGAGGGAACCATTTCCAACAATAAATTTGACTAATAAAGGAACCATTACTTATTGGAATTGTGACCAACATTTTGATGAAGTAACTATGACTAGAAAGAACTCTAATTGGCATGGACTTTTCCTGATACGAACTCTAATTGGTAGGAACCTTGATTGATAGGAACTTTAATAAAAGTAGCATTTGTTGTCGACCATAGTTAAGGAATCTAAGTTTCTATTGGTCATAGTATGGATTACTAAACCGATTATCAATAAATTTTTGAAACTATTAACCTTATCGAAATTGGAATTTTGACAATTACAAAAAATAATGCTAGTATATATAACAATCAAAGTTCATGTTGATGATCATTCTACAGAAAATTCCTAACAAGGAAATTTAAATATGGACCTATTATTAATAGCGACTCTAGAAATATGATTAGCAGGGACATTGATGTAGGGAACATTGATGCAAGAAAGTCCAGATTCAATGGAACTTTGGCTAGGATTCTATGAATTATGTGATTGATAGGAAATATATTCAATAAGCAAAATCTAACCACTAGGAACTTTGAATGACAAGAAATTGATGAATGAACTATTACCAATATGAATGCTATCTAGAGTTCATGCTGGCCAGAGTTTTAAGGAACTTTCACAACTAGGATATTTGATTGACGAGAACATTGAAAGAACAAACTATAACCAAGTAATTGTGATATTAATAATTTTGAATAGGGAAATATGATCAATGGAAGCTATGAACTCTATGATCATCAATAACTTTGACCAATGAGAACTATGATTGATAGGAAATATAACTAACAAATGAACACTTACTGATTGGAACTTTGACCAACATGAATACGAAGGAACTATTACCAAGAAATTTGTCTAGGTACAACTATGATTTCTAAACACTAACATATCATAAATTACAATTCCATTTTTCCATAATTTAATGTATATATATATATATATATTTACTAGGGGAATCAGAAATTGGGCAGTTGTAGTACTCGTGTGACACGGGGTCCATTCCCATTGGTTGCCACTATAACCTTAGGTGTGTCCACACAGCCTGCAAGCATGGGGCACAGATAAATCGGGGTGAGATTTGAACTTGAGACCTCCTTTACAACATTCTTTCATTTACACGGCACTTTCCAATCAGTCTACACCCCTGCGGGCTTAAATTTATATATTTTATTAGTAATATATTTTACTATTATTTTAAAATATTCTAAATTTTGAATTTATAATTTTCAAAATGTTGAATATAAATCTATATATTTTTTCTAAAAAATATCAAAAATATAATTTTATCTTAAATTACGGATTTCTATTAATTTTTTAATTTGATTTTTTTTTCAAATTTACACACTTATTTATTAATATTTTTTTCCTTAAAAAAAACAAAACAAAAGAAGATCCACATTTTCATCATACTTTTGTTTGAGCTTCAAAAAAATAAAAATACATAAGTACACTTTTCAATACACTAAAATCAAAATATGTTAACTAAAGTGAAAAAATAC
>LPNX011123514.1:75308-99866 GCA_001517045.1 Pseudotsuga menziesii | reverse complement strand
TTGAACCCAAGTGATAGAACAATTGCACTCACAAAATTGCTAATCAAACATGCAAATTTACACACAAAGGAGACTGGAATTGGAGCATAACACTAATCTGTATTGAAAAAGTGTACAATAGATAACCTTATGAATTCATAGGCTGCTGCAATATATAATTACATGAGAGATTTGAATGCATAAGGATGTCATTCGAAATAGTCAAAAAGTAGGCTTACTAAATCTAGTCAAGTCCCCCATAGGTGCATAAAGCAGTTTCCAAATCTACCTAGAGGCTCACGAATTGGAAAAGTCAAGTAGGAAAGCTAATAAGTGATGGAAATACAACTCATACATGCTTTTATTAGGAGAAAGGAATGGAGGATGATGAGGGAAAAAAACAAGTCAACTACACCTAGTCTTACTTTCCCTTTTGCCATAAATCTGAATAAAGCAGGCAACTTAGCAGAAAAAGCAGATATGCGCTAGGAAGGATCTGGAATAAAGAAGATATAATAAATATGGATTCCAGGAGGTTTCCCAAGCACTCCATGACTCATTTTTAGCAAGTTTGACTTATAGGACATGTGGAAGACAACTTGCATAGAGTGGAATATTGGAAACTAGGCAAATAAGACAAAAATAGATTTATTAATGTCTAAGGTAGCTAAATATGGGTTGATTATTCTAACACCCCCCCTTAAGCCTGAATTTATGAGTAGATATCATAAAACTATAGGGCCTAGCCACAAGGCTTAGTCACCCTTTACATACTACATGTCCATTTAACCAAGCAAAGAGGCAAAAACCCAATGGGAAAATCCTCTCTTAAACATGGACAGTAAAACAAAATTTGAAAATATTGTCATCAATAATGCTTCATAGCATGATCAGCAATCCCCAGCAGTGATTTGAGATTGATGAATGTCTTCTCGCAAAAAACTTTGGTGAAGATGTCTGCTACTTGTTCTGACGATGCACAGAAGAGTAGGTGAATGGTGCCATCATGCACAAGTTGTATGATGTAGTGCATATGGATCTCAATGTGTTTTTTTCGCTGTCTATGAAATAGATAATTACATATTCAAATGGTACTCTGATTATCACAATAGATAATAGTTGAAAACTCTCATTTGAACCCACACTCACCATGTATCCCCTGCAACCATAAACATTGAGTTGTTGCATTTACAACTCCTTTGTACTCTGCTTTTGTAGATGAGAGTGCTATGGCACTCTGTTACTTGCTTGACTAGCTAATTGGTCCTTCAGCAAGCATGAATACATATCCTGATGTTGACTTTCGATCTGTGTTGTCACCTGCCCAATCACTGTCAGTAAACTCAATCAAATCAAGATCAGATTTAGCTTTGTAGAAGATCCCATGAGTTCTTGTTCCTTAAACAAAGTTAAGGATCCTTTTGGCTGCTCTCCAATGGATCTCATGAGGCTGATCCATGTATCTTGAAGACACACTTACTGCATAATAAATATCAGTTAAAGTGTGTGTAAGGTATAGCAAACACCCAATCAACTGCCTATACAGTGTATTATTTACCATAGAAGAAGAACTTGCTTCTTCAAGCTTAACTCCTGAAAGGAAGGGAGTCTTGCTTGGATTGAAATATTTCATGTTGAATTTGTTCCAAAAATCTAAATAATACTTGGACTAATATAATTTTATTCCATGTTCGGATTGAGCAATTTCAAGACCCAAGAATTGGCTCAACAACCTGAAATCAGTCATAGAAAATGCATGGTTCATTGCATCCTTCAAGGAGGAAATTTATTTGTTTGAACTTCCTGTAATCAGAAGGTCATCCACATGCAAGACAATAATCATCAAAGAACCATGAATGAGCTTCAAATAAACATTAGAATTAGACTTGCATCGAACAAAACTCAATGACAACAAAAATCCATCAATCTTGGCATACCAAGCCCTGGGGGCTTGCTTAAGCCCATACAATGATTTCTTTAGCCTACACACAAAATATCGATTAGTAACGAACCCTTTAGGTTTATGCATGTAAATATCTTCAGTGATATCTCCATTTAGGAAAGCACACTTCACATCCATGCGATGTACCTCCCACTGCTTCGAAGTTGCAATGGGTAAGGCTAGCCTGATGGAGTCCATCTTTGCCATTGGTGTAAAGGTTTCATTGTAGTCAATACCATGTACCTGTGAGTATCCCTTGGCTACCAATCTGGCCTTATATTTCAAAGGTGAACCATCAGCAGCAAACTTAGTTTTGAAAACGCACTTACATTTAACTAGCTTCCTCCCTGGGGGAAGGTCAACCAGTTCCCAAGTGTTGTGCTTCTGGAGTGAGTTGAATTCTTCTTTCATGGATGTTTTCCATATTGAATCATGTGATACATCTTCATATTTCTGTGGTTCTGATTCAACCATAAAATAGCACTTCTCTTCAAACAAAGGGTCTTTCTTACACAGGGCACTCTCAAACTGAGATCTAGTCCTCCTAGGATCACTAGGATTTCCAGCTAGTTTCCCAGTTGCATGAATGGTATTTGTTTCCCATTTTGGTCTTGTAGGACTTTTAGGATCTGTAATTAAATCATCATTATCATACATATCAGAATAAGCAAACTCATTTGTCTCTTCACATACATTCAATGGTTCTGGTGGTGAAGAAGACTCTCCAACTTCAACTGCTGCTAAAAGCTCTTCTTGGAACTGGACACTCCTTTCAATGAAGGATTTCTTTATGGTCAAATTTATCAGCTTGTACCATTTTGAATCTTCTAAGTACCCAAAGAGATCAATTCATTCTCGATTTGATGTCCTCTCATCTCATATGTCTTACCAAAAAGTTCTACAAAATTCTCCCATAATTCATTAGGTGATGTCAATCCGTCAAGGTGGAAGAGGAGGTCTCTAGATATGCTTAGACATAGAAGGCCATAGGCCTCAAGGTCTCATGTTATTCATGGGGCAGCATTTCTACTTGCTTGACACACATTTCAAAATCAAACTGGTAGCATAAACGCTGCCAGTTGATAGAAATATTTATATAAACTATAAATTTAAATTTAAAATTTAACAAATTTGAATTTTTTAAATCCTCTGTGTATTCTCAGAGGATTGAAAAAAATTGGTCAACATTTTTGGCTAACCAAACACACATTTAAAAATTAAACCAGCAACATAAATGTTACCAGTTGAAAAAATATATATAAAACAAAAAAAATTAAATTTTAAGCAAATAACAAATTTCAATTACAATTTTATAAAAATACGACAACATTTCTTCTTGCCGGCACACATTGCAAACATATTAGACAATATAAAATAACCTGAAAAAATCTATATCAATGACTTTTTTCAATTTTAAACTAACATTTTAGAACTTTAAAAAAAAAGTAAAATTTCATTTAAATTTCAAAAGCAAGGTTTGAGTGTTACCTCTTTGCTCTGACATTATGGTGGAAGGTAGGGGTTGGCGTGACTTTTGCAATAGCTCGGTGGACGACTTTGGGAATACAACATCTCGGTCAAGGTCTCCTATAGCTCGATC
This sequence comes from Pseudotsuga menziesii, assembly GCA_001517045.1. Lineage (NCBI taxonomy): Eukaryota > Viridiplantae > Streptophyta > Pinopsida > Pinales > Pinaceae > Pseudotsuga > Pseudotsuga menziesii. The sequence goes on along the minus strand of LPNX011123514.1, from coordinate 96,345 downwards.
GAGGGTCTTCTATGCAAAAAATAGGTAAAATGGCTATGGCTTCCCATAGTGTTTTTTATAATTTTTTTAATAGGAACCTTGATCAAGGTTGAAAGGTCGATCGAGCTCATAAGCTCGATCAAGAAACATAGCTCGATCAAGGGTTTATGTAACCCTCTATTGAGCTATTGGTTAACCCTTGATCGAGTTGTCAATACCTTGATTGAGGGTTTACCGCTAGCTCGATCGAGGGATAAAAAATTCGTCTATCAAGCGCTTGTTAAACCCTTGATCGAGGTATCAAGACCTCGATCAAGGGTGCATTGTTTTCTTTTTGCTGAAATTTCCTTGCCAAAAATTGTAACCCACCTCCATGGATGCACCCACCAGTAGGGAATAACTCAAGCAGGCTAGTAATCAGCCAAATTCAGTTCACCACACCCAAAATAGTGGAAAAAATTATCTCGACAATCCTAACAACCACAAGGTGCGGTTGTGACTTAAAACTTGACATGTTGCAAGCCATTTTAAATGTAGCAGAAAGAGGAAAATTTTACCACTGGGCACAATACCTAGCATAGCTTATTAAAAACACCTATGCAAAATGTTAGAAAGAGGGCACGCCAATTAAGTTTCCTTCCCTAATCATATGGATTGCAATGTTATATAACCGACCTGTCGGAGATTTGGACTTCGACGAACCGAATAGAATTGGTATGTGGAATTTCAAACCTTTTTCAATGGCTAGGAATCATCAAGAATTATAGCAATCCAATGTCTAGTTGGACACTTGGTTCCAAAATTTAAAAACAAAAACGACCAGATGGATGGTATGGAAGAATATATGAATATGTGTGCCTTGGACAACACATATTCAATTAGAATTGGACCACACTATAGTATGGTACATACAAGGGGCACAAGAAAGTATGAAATTCTTTACTTTTAACCATCAATCGAGAACATCTTTGCAAAACTAAATGGATAGTATAACACCAAGTTAGACGTACCACCAATTGCAAGGAAGTTCGATCAACCGATCGCCGAACCGTTAACTAACCAAGAAAAAGAAGAGGACTATGAAGTACATATTCATATCAGTACTTTTACTCTAGAGGATACTCCGACAGAAGAGGTAAACACTCTACAAGTTATTGTAATACCACTGACAAAAAAATAAGAAGAGGAAGTAGTACACATAAAGGAAGAAACCCGATCTAACAACCTACGTCGAGAATATGCAGTGAAAAAATAAAACATCCATCATCTATTTGTCAAGTTATCTAAAGCTTGACAGAAGAGGAAGACTCCAGTTAAAGGAAAGGGGAAACATAGACTTCTACTTCTAGAAGAGTCTAATGATGAAGATGAGCAACATGCTAGGGTTGCGGAAATCTTATAGGATGCTCCTAAAAATAGAATATCAGTTGAGGAACAATTCAATAAGTTCTTCGCATAAGAATCAAAGAAGCCTCAAGAAAATAAGGTAGAAATTGTTACTCCTCATGAGTTTGATCCTGTCAACCTCACTTACACTCCACCACTTCCATCACCAGTTCAAATAGTCAAAGAAGGATTACCAAATTCAACCTCTGTTACACCAACACCTTCCCTAAATCCGTACTTTCAAGCACTACCCAAAAATATCCAGACAAGAGTAGATAAACATGTTGACCTACAAGAATTCATTAACCGACTCCCAAATATTTTTCCTACCATCCAACAGGTAAACATAACAAGACCACTTATCAATTCAGGAACCCCACAAGAAGTTCTAATAATTCTCCAAATCCCTAACCAACCACAAAATGTGGTACCAAGACCACAAATAGTGGGAGTCATCAAATCCATATTCCAAAGGAGGCTAGAAAAAACCTCTGAAATTATGGCAGCAAAAACCTTCTCATTTATACCATAATCCATTGAAAACCGCCCACTCCCTAACCTAAAGAATGAAAAAGAGGAAGGATATGTTTTAGAATAAATTGTTGACTTTGACCAAGTTGAATCATCGACAGAGCACCAAGAAATGGTTGGGAATGCAGAATCTCTTGAGGCTACGAAACCTGCCGCATCACTAGAATTGGTTGAAAACCCTTTGCTGATAAATTCCATCCCAAGAATTCTCCCACATATTTAGAGAAACAAAAACCTCTCCGCTCACCCACACCACCTTAACCTACACCACCATCTATTGTCCACCCCCCCCCCCCTCCCCCACAACAACTCAGTTAATGAATCCCAACATACAAAGAAATACCACATAGAAATCATAAATCATACCATCCCCGATAGAAGCAGTTGAAGAAAAAGATAGAGAACAAGATAGATGAAGAAGAAAAGAAAGTAGAGAGAGAAAGAAAAAAGAAAAGGAACACCAAAAGCAAGTACAATCGACACAACAACAGGTACCATCAATTATTCACCTGGCTTAGTTAGGATTGACCATAATAATTGATACATAGAAGATAAGAGAAGAAGATCTAGACCAATTGTTGGATGCCATCAATAAGGAATCAAGACTAAGAAGAGAGAAAAGAAAGGAACAAATCAAAAAATTAAAGAAAGAACAAACTGAATTTCTAACAAGATGTGAGAATTTGGCAAGACAATCCATCCCAATACAGGAAGGGGTTGACACTGATAGACCTTTAGAGAAATCATACCAACTGTTTGAAAGTTTTGTGTTGATTTTTAGGGAATAGTTACAGGAAAAGAAAGAATAACAGGTAGAAGAGACCTCTCTATTATCGAGAAATCAATAGAACATTCTCATCAGCTCACAACTTATTGAAGGAACATATCACAGATTCCATTGTCATAGAAGAAGTCTTGAGGAATTGGTTCACCTATTACGACCAAGTGTTTCAGTAGGTGTAGGATACCCGTGAGCTCATTATTTCATTGCAGAACTGACGAGGGAACACATAAGCAATGGAGAAGACAATCCAGGACCATCTTGTGTTAGAGATGGAAAAACTAGACAAATTAGAGAAACAAGAAGACCAGTGGATCATCCAAGCCAACCCCACCCTAGTCATCCTTGATAAGATTCGTTGTCATATGAAAATACTACTTGACACTGCTGAGGAAAAAATACAACTCCTAGGACCCAACATGAGAAACATTGTTGACGTAAACATACAACAAAAAATGGCGAAGTTATCGAGCCTCACAACTCTAACTATAGACATCCATGACGCGTCGTGCACTTCGGAGGAGTTCCAGCATCAATTAGCAATTAATGCAGAATCAATTATGGAAGTCTCCATATAGAAAATACCATCAATCATGCAAAACAACCCATGAGAAAGAATTATAGAAACTATTGAAGACCAAAATTTCGCCACCTCACTATTTCTTCAAGACGAAGAAATATTTTGTTCCTCGGGGAGATGTTGAAGAAGCTAGTCGGTTAAGCCGACTACACTCATTAGTTGACTAATTGTAGTATAGGACGACCTCATAGGTTGTGTCAATTGGTTGAAACGAAAAGTATTTACTATAACTTTTTTTGTAAATGTATATATAGGTTGTTGAGGTAGATAGATACTTGGTTCAGTTCATTGTATGAACCCACAAGCGTGTTGAGTAATATAATATGTTATTTTTTCTACTATTCTTGTCTCTTGCATCTGTTATGTTTATATGATTATTTATGTGCATTAATAGTAACCTTCAAATCGTATTGATTACAACAGTAACCATGATATTAGATATGAATAAGGTATTAAGTCTCGTCTAGAGACTAGCCACCTCTAGAGAGTATTACTTTAGCATATGACCACTTAGAGTGGTAGTAGAACAAGATGATCCCATCATTGGAAATATCTTCGTAGTAAATTTGGTATGATAAATAAATTAAAGTATGCACAAATGGAAGATGCAAATAAGTCAAGATATAACGATAAAATTTTATGACATTAAAGAGAACTTGAATTGCTCACTTTAGTGATGATAAAGTCTTCAGTTAAATAAGAGAGAACCCAAATTGTTAAATTAAGTAATATTAACATGGAAGACTTTAGTTAATTAAAGGAGCACTCGAATTGATCACTTTAGTGATGGTATCAATAATAAATTCAATTGAAATAGTTAACTAAGTTTTAATAAAGAAGATCTAGTTAAACTGTTTTGTGCGATGACACTTGAATTAAACTAAAGGAAGACACTTGAGTTAAACTAAAAAATGACACTTAAGTTACGAGACTTGTGTGACAACACTTGAGTTAGCTATCTAAATAAGTGGTATAGCATTCAGTTTAAAGGTGAGTTCATCTTGAAGCCAAAAGAGAAAAGACATATGCCAAGAATAAAAAGTATTTCGTAATTATTGTGCAAGACTTTGATGTGGTAAAAAATGTTAGAATTAAAGGCTAATGTGTGCAGGTGTGCAGAAATTATGAGTTTCTTGTGTGTTGGGAATACCATTGGGTTCTTCTATTATTATGTGTTCTCTCTTACTCTATGATTACACCATGGGTGCTGGATATTTCTCTATGATAATGCACCATAATTTCCTTATTTAATCTACTCATTGTAAAAGGCATTCTTTGTCATCATTCAATATACAATGAAATATTTTGTTGGGGTTTTCTCCCTAAGGTTATAATGGGTTCCTCAGGGTAAATTCAGTGTCATGTGTGAATTATTATTCCATATAATTATTCAATTATATCAAGTACTTTAGTAATTCCACAACTAAGATCAAAATTCAACAAAATTCAACATAATAAGCCTCATCATCTAAATCTTTCAAAATATAGGAACATGTTCTTATCAAAGTAGTAATATTTAGCCACTTTATTAATGGTTTTATTGGCCAACCTTAAATAATCAATATCAAAATTAACTCTCTATATATCTCATGACATTAATAAGTTAATCCAACACAAATTCACCATCTCTTTTCTTCATCTTCTATGTATTTTGGTAATTTATATTTTTTGCTAGAGTCTCCTTCACTTGCAACAATGGCCTTTGGTCTAAGAAATCATGAACTAAGGGAATACTAGACATTAAAATCACATAGGGATCACATCCAGACTCGAAAATACCAACAATCATCTATATTTTGGGTGTCTCCTCCAAACTAACTCACCCCTAAGGAGAATCGAACCCTTGTTGTGCTCAGAAGATCCACACCTTAACCAAATGAGCTAGCAGGAATTGACTAAAATTTTGGATGATTATAGAAGAGTTGGGATGGTATCATGCTTGTGTGACATAAGGAAAAATCTCATTTACTTCCACTATAATTGTGCACAGAAGGATAAATCCCACAACCATGGGCCATCGATAAGTTTAAATTTGAAGTTATAATCTCTGTAGTCTTTACAACTTGTGGTATCTAACGAGGCTTGGATTTAACATCTTTTTATCATAATTCCACCTTATCTATAATCCATTTTTATTATCCATATTAATGCACTATTCCCTTGTAATGTTCATATATGGATTTTTAATCTTGAAGTGTTTTTCATTACATGTCTTAGTATTTCATTTGGTTTTTGACTAACATTAAGGGAATTAGTGTACTATTTATTTTCTCTCGATCTTAAATATTTCTTGGAAACAACTACAAGATATTTGAGGGATTTCTGTAGCACATACGAAACCTATACAAGCAGTTACAGAAACTGGATAGGAAGCTATGGAAACTATAAAGGAATCTACATAAACTCTACAGGATGTTGTGGAAACTCTACAGGTAGTCGTGGAAACTCTACCAGCTACGAAAAATCCTACAAAACCTACAAAAAATCAATAATTTAGATTTCACTTCAACCATTTGTCATTCCATGGATGAAGGAGAATTGTCAACCTCTTGAATATGAAAAGAATATTAGATAAAGATTAGATCTGATAATCTTGGAATAGATCATGGGATTAGTTTTGAGATCCATTTTTTTTGAAATTTTTTGAGGATATTTTGGATTATCATTTATTATTTGTTATGAATAAATCATGTATAAATAATAATTCCTTATCCATTCTAAGGAGGAATCCTAGAGAATTAGTCCAAATAAGGATGGAATAAATCTATATTTTTATTGATTCAATATAGATCTTAGTTTCTTTTCCAATATGATTTTATTTCTTTTATGTTGATGTAGTTGTACTTCATTACTTAGTTTTCATTTCTTATGATGTGTGATGTTTATTCTTGCATAGATAGATATTTAAATGCATAGACAGAGATTTAATTTTCTATTTTATAGTCACTGCGCTTAATGTGACAACAATATTCACTTCTTTTGATTATGCACAATAAATTGTATTTGGAAAGGATAGATTTTAGATTTTATTTATGCAATTCCCCTTTAAGTCAACTATGATTATTTTTCGAATTTACTTTTTCTCATAGTGTGATTTAATTTAGAATTTACTTTCCCGCATAGTGTGAACTTAGTTTTAGAAATTACTTTTCTGAAAAATATGAAATTAGTCTTAGAATTTACTTTCCTTCATAGTGTGAATGTAGGTTTTTTTCTTGGAAATACTCAGCCAATGTTGAGAACGGTTTTTTCCCTAGATTGAAAGACTCAAAACTAAAACAAAACACCTACAAAATAAAGAATCTCTCCCTAGGATTAACTAAACTACTTTAATTGACTACTCTCTTTACCTTTTTACAAGATGAAAATTTCTAAACCTTCACGTGATCGAGATATGCAGAGATCCTGAAATAGACACAACAGAAACAAACCAAGTGTGAGTGACAAGATCATTTGTAAACAAACCAAGGAGTTAAACAATAAACAATGAATAAGAACGCGATATACAATGCTTATAGGAAATAAACCATATTTTCATTAAAAAAAGAAGAAGGAGAGTACACAATCAATGCCTTGGTGTTGAGATCTCTTTTCAATGGGGTATTGCCTCAATGATTTCAACTTGACTCCTAATCACTCAAGAGTTTGAGGGAATTTGTCCATAATTTAGATGTTATTAGACATTCTTCCTCCAGTTTCCCATGAGATGTGATCTAGTATATAAAGCCTTCAAAGGATACAGTAGGTTGAGGATTCCATGGGATAAGTGGAGCGATAATATCTAGGATAGGGGATCTATATTTCCACCTATATTGGTTCATAGGGATGAGTCTCTGCGAAGGCCATCTTCGAGAAGCCTCTCGAAACTTCTATTTTTTTCCTTCATAAGTCAAGCACTGCACCTTTTATGAGGAAGACAGGTGGTTCTAAGAGAGCACTGCCTCTTGTAAATAGGAAAAAGTAGGTTACACCACTCTTTGCAAATGGTAAAAGAGAGTTGTTGATATGGGTATCACTACTTGCACATGGAAAAAATTCGGTGGTGGCTAAGAGTAAGGAATTACTTTTTACAAATCATTTTTCAACTTCATTCTTTAGGAGATTTTAGGAAAAAATGAGATACCTATCTCATAACATCATGTTGACGAGAATTAGGTGTAATAAAATCCCCCCCAAAGCATGAGGCTAGAGGGAAAGGATAAAATAAATTCTTTGTAGGTACAAGTCATCGCTTCGAGGAAAAGGTCCAAATATTAGAACTAATCAAAAAACAAGGTGATTCTATAGTACATTTACACTTTGATACATATCCAAATGACTCATAGCATGGTTTTCGACCAATACAATGCATGTCCATGTGAGATATAAAGAATCATTGTCACGTCCCCTCCCATCCACAAGAAAGGGAGTGCGACTCTTCACATATTGAGCTATTTTTTTCAAGAACACTCAACCTAAAATCCATTTACATCTGTATGTATCTTTAAAGATTCCCTATTTTTTGTAGATATCTAGAGGCATAAACTCATTATGCATTCTCTATATTCAGATTTGATAAATCCTCCAAATTTCAACACACAAAGAAACTAACCTTGTCAAAGATCCATAAAGAAATATCTTAGAGGAGATCTAATGGCGGAGAAAAATCATAGAAGAAATCGACGATCATCATCTATTATGCATCTGGAAACAAATCAATGAATGAGAATCCACCCGCAAAAATTAACGCTGCAGAAAGCTTGAGTTGTGGGAAAGTATAGGAATTTCAATCCCACATCCTACATTCTGCATCCCCTATGCAGAAAAGAAATTGCGGAAGGAAAATTGCGGAGATCAGATTTTGCAAAAAGGACATTTTTGCATCCCGCATCCCACATGTAGAAAGGAAGCTGCAGAGGAAAAGTGCGGAAATGAAATTTTACGAAAGGACTTTTCCGTCTCCCGCATCTTGCCTGCTGAAAGGAAAATATGACCTATTAACATAAGTCTTTTTGGACATATTTGACCATTTAGGCCATGACCAATCCGGCCATCCAAGTTCCATATCTCAACTTGAAAATGCATTGAAAGAAAACATACAAAAATGAATAAAATTGCAATTATACAGTAAAAGCAATTCATCCATTCATCACATTAAACATGTTCAACATATTTCATCAAGCACATGTAAATTTCAGAGATTAACATAGAGGTACTTATCTTCAAATTTTTTTTTGTCTGCAACCAGCTACATTACTACAATGTTCCACCCAACCATAGGCCAATGCCCTCATCAATCTCTTAGTAGCACTACCACCCCTTAGTTGGCCATTATTTCTAGAAGGAATAAGGAACACTAAGAGGTTCACACATAGTTAAGGATACAACAAAACTTAGCCAAGCCAACAAAGTTGGGTTTATAAAACTACAATCAGTCAAGTCCTCATTCACATTAAGGACTAGCCAGGCCAACTAACATATGGGTTTATCAGGCTACAAGGAAATGGAAAACTTGAACTGCTAAGCTAGTGAGCTCAATCATAGAGCTATGGACACCTACACCAGATCAAAATTGGCTTCTAAAACATCTACACATCCAACATAATGAAGCATCCCCTTCTCTGCTCCACAATCCCTTAGGCTATTCCTTCCCTTACAATTCTCTTCAGGTTGTGCAAAGAAGAAAACCAACCTCTCTAGGTCTATTTGTGAGGTTACTTTCTACACTATGTTTATCAAGCTAGTTCAGACACAATTCCACTCCAAACCGATTCAGACCAAGGAAAAACATGCATGCATAGCAAAACAACAATGTCAACACAACAAAAGAGGCTTTCACCCACTCTATGATAGAGGAGACCATTGCACACAACACTAAAAAAAACATAGATGAACAACTCAGAACAAGACACGGTTCAACAAAACACAGAATGAACGCACCGTGTACATGCACATGATTGAATTGAGAGAAAAAATGATCAAAATTGACCATAAAATTTTGGGTGAGAGCCATATGATGGACTACTCATGCACCATTCAAGGAAACAAAAACCAAAAGAAGGAAGAAGAACTCCAACGCATGGGGGAATGAAGGATAAAAACTCAGGAAAAATAAGTTGTGTGGAGAAACAACAAGGAAAGAAAAATTCCTGGGTGAAATAAGGATGCATGATCAAAATGTCCTCATTCACCAAAATGTGAGGGGATATTAAAACATTAATGCATGAGGGAACTGACATACATTTTTGGGTGTTCTTTTTGACACATGGATTTTCCCCAAAGGTTAAACATTCCCCCCTTTATCCATAGGAAATCATGCCCCCGTCTCATTATTGTTGCACCGACGTAGCTGGTTGTGGGTTTTTATTTAAATTGCATATTATATGATGTCCAAAATCTATAATGTGTCACCTAGCAGAAAATACTATCAGCATCGACTTTAATCATCAAAGCATAAAAACACTAAAACAATGGTGGAGCTTTTTCCTTTAGCTCCATGCCATGACTATTTACATCATATATATATATATATATATATATATATATATATATATCAATGCAATTGGGGTCAAAAACTGGGGTGTTATATTCCCCTCCCCCTTCAACAACAATGTTCTCGGTGCTTTACAAAATTGAACAAAATGCTACACTGGCACCACCCTCAGTGCTCCATAGAATTGAACAAAAAACGATTTGCCAATCGCATGGAATCCTCTAGCTCCCATGTAGCATATTTAGGACCATAGTACTCCCATTGCACCTTCACCTGCCCTATGGCTCAATTCCAGAGCATTGTGACCTTCTTGGTGAGGATGCACATTGGGTCGATTTGGAATTCTCCTTTGGGTTCCACCTGAATCAGATCCCAATTTATCACATGGTTAGGATCATGCACATATCTCTTAAGCAAGGAAACATGAAAAAAATTATGAGCCCTAGTGTTAGCAGGCAATGCAACTCTATATGCAACTAGCCCTATTCTTTCAAGCACTTCAAATGACCCACAGTATCTAGGTGACAGCGTTACACAACTTCCAAGATTCAAGGAACTCTTCTTTTCCTTCACTCTGAGATAAACATGATCCTGAAAACTGAACTCTCTATTCACCCTATGCTTATCTGCATAGATTTTCTGTCTATCCTGGGATGCTTTCATATTCTTCTTGATCTTTACAACCTCCTGGTCCATATCCTTGAGAAATTCTATACCAAGTACAACTCTGTTCACTGGATTATCCCAATTCACTGGTGTCCTACACCTCCTTCCATACAAATCTTCATATGGAATCATCCACAAGGATGCTTACTATCCATTGTTATAGGAAAAATTGACCAAGTGTAAATAATCTTCGTACTTGGTTGGTTTTTCCATCACATACATGTGAATCATGTCTTCAAGCACTTGGTTAACTCTCTCATTCTTCCCATCAGTCTAAGGATGGTAGGAAGTGTTGAAATTCAACTTTGTACCCAAATCTGAAAACAATCCTTTCCAAAAATTGGAAGTGAACTTAACATCTCTGTCAGAGGCTATTGCCTTAGGAAATCCATGCAATTTGAAAATCTCTTTCATGAATATATTTGCAATGTCACCAGTATTATGCATAGACTTAACTGGTATAAATGTGTTCCCTTTGTCAACTTGTCCACCACAACCATGATGGAATCATGCTATCTCCAAGTCATTGGCAATCTTGTAATAAAATCCATGGAAATAACTTCCAATTTCCATTCTGGAACTTGACAAGGATGCAACAAACCCATTGGGTGTTGATGCTCAACCCTCACTTGCTAACATTTCATGCACCTTGAAATATATTTAGCCATGTCCTTTTTCATTCCTGTCCAAAAGTATTGTTTTATAGCTATAGCAATTGTCTTCTAATATATTGGGTGCCCATAATATGGAGCTTGGTGGATCTCATCCATAACAACCCTCCTCACATATGCTACATTTGGAATATAAATTCCATTCTTATAAGTAAAAAGTCCAACTTTTTCTAATTTATATCCCTCGTATTTCTTCTCAAGACTTTGTTGCTGCAATTTGTCTTTTACCTGCACATACAATTCATCTTCAACAACATGATTAACAATCTACTGTCTCAAATCTAACTGGAAAATACTAAGAGATGTCACATGCATTCCATTCACCTTTCTGTGGAGTGCATCCGCTACCTCATTTTCTTTCCCTTTTATGTGTTTTATTTCAAAATCAAACTCACATAAAAACTCCAGCCATCCAACTTTCCTAGTATTTAGAGTAGGCTGATAAAACAAATACTTCAAACCACCATGGTCTGTTCTTAGCTAGAATATTCTTCCCAACAAATAATTCCTCCACATCTTAAGAGTATGTATTATGGCTGCAAGTTCCAGATCATGAGTGGCATAGTTATTCTCATGCTCCTTCAACTTTCTTGACTCAAAACATATTATCTGGTTGTCTTGCATAAGAAATCCTCCAAGTACCTAACTGCATGCATCAGTGCACACCACAAAATATTTCTCTAGGTCTACAACTTTCAAGACTGTTGCACTTGTGAGAAGTTTCGTCAACTGCTGGAAGCTTTCTTCACACCTGAATGTCCATTCAAACTATATTCCTTTCCTTTGCAAGGAAGTGATGGCATGTGCAACCTTGGATAATCCCTCAATGAATCTCATGTAGTATTCTGCAAGTCCCATAAAATATCTTACATCTGTCACATTTCTTGGAGTAGGCCAATTCATAATGTCTTCAATCTTGTCAATGTCCATAGATATACCCTCTTCTGAGATAATGTAACCCAAATACTGAATTCTATCCTTATATAAGTCGCACTTCCTCAACTTTGCATTTAATTGATGCTCCCTAAGCAATTGTAATGCCAATCTTAGATGCTCTTCATGCTCTTCCTCATTCTTAGAATAAATAAGAAGGTCATCAAGGAAAACAAGAATAAACTTGTACAAATACCTGCTGAAGAAACTATTCATAAGGAACATAAATTTATCCAGTGCATTTGTGAGACCAAATGGTACCACTACAAATTCATAATTTCTATACCTTGTTCTGAAGGTTGTCTTATGAATGTCTTCATCCTTGATTCTCACCTGATGGTAGCCAAACCTAAACTCAATCTTGGAAAATACCTTTGCTCCTATCATTTGATCAAAGAGGTTGTCAATTCTAGGAAAAGGATATTTATTCTTCACAGTGGCTTTGTTCAGTTGTCTATAATAAATACACAATCTTAGCCTTACCATATTTCTTATTCACAAACAAAAATGGAGCTCCCCAAGGAGACACACTCAGCCTAATATACTTCTTTTCCAACAACTCTTGCAATTGCATCTCTAGCTTTAGAATTTTTGGTGTTCTCATCCTCTAGGGTGTCTTGGACATTGGTGCTGCTCCTAGCATAAGTTCAATTGTGAAGTCAATGTCTCTCTTTGGAGGAAGCCCTGGAATCTCATCAGGAAAAACATCCCTGAATTCATGCAATATAGGATACTCCTCTAGCCTAATAGTTTCATTCTCTACTACCTACACAACATGAGATGCATACACTTTGCAACCCCCCCTACAAAAAATTTTCAACTGTGTTGCTGAAATATGCCTCACAGAAATCACCTTTGGAATGCCTCTTACAACTATTGGGTTCCCTTCTTCATGTATGCATTCAAAAGTCTTATAGTAATAGTTAAGATTTACCCCGTGAGCTTCTAACCAATCCATTCCAATGATAACATCATAAGAACCAAGTGGTAGAACATTCAGATCTACACAAGTGACCAATCCATTCATCACTAATGGACATTTCTCTACTACTTCACTAACCTTTTTCTTAGTTCCAGTGGTGAGATGAACTAATCACAATTTTCTATGCGTTACATTCTTAAAAGCATAAATCTCCACTACTCTAGGAGCAATGTATCTGTGAGTAGAACCAGGCTCAATCAAAATAGAAATAGATTGCTAAAACATATTACCTACAGCTTCAACCACAGTTGACTGGTGATCTTTCTAGAGGTCCTCTAGTGCTGCATAGATTCTAGGGATGGCCCTTGCTACTTGAACCACTATTTATGCTTCTTGAATGTTGTAAGCTGGCCTTGCATTCTCATTTTCAAGTGGGAACACCTGCCCATGTGGGGTCCTCCACATTTCCAACATTGGAGTGGTTCTTTGTTCTGTTGTGGATCTCTTGGCTCTTCTCCCACCACTCCAGCTAGATGCATCTCAACTTGGGATGGCTTCTTCTATTGATTCTTGAAGTTAGAAGGTTTGAAACCGTTCTTCCTTTGGTTATACTTCTCATTCTTCTTGTCCTTCCATGTCTTATGATAATCAGGTTTTGCTTTACTTTGCTCATAGCAATACTTATCTTTCCTTATCACCTCTTCCATAGTTCTAGGTTCATAAAACTCAATTCTGTCTTTGTAAGACTAAGTCAATCCACTTAGAAAATGATGAATTTTTACTTTTTCATCTTTGATGTACTTGACATACCTCAATAGCTCCAAGAACTTATTTTCATACTCCTCCATAAACCACTTATACTATGAAACGAGAACTATATACTATGAACGAGAACTCTACCCATAAAAACGATGATTTTTACAAAAAAAACACCAAAAACACCCCCCAAATAGAAAAGTGTTGATACCAGTATACACGTTTTTTTTTAGGGTAAAAAATAGAACCATGGACTAAACATCCCATATTGTTGTTTAACAAAACTTTAAAATCAACCTTAAATTGGAAAAAAAGAAAAATTCTTGAAGAGATAAATTACAACTTTCTGGAAAATTGCATATTAAAGAAAAAACAAATTTCTCTAATAATTTCACCATTATAACCATATAGAAACAAAAAAATTATGATGTGATTCATAATGAGATAATATATTAGACCATACAAGAACAAATGGTTCATATAAATATTCAAAAACTCCTCTAGAGTTTCAATTACAAAAATCATACTAGTAAAAAGCATCTAACTGCCTCTTCAAATTCATCCATGGAAGGGTAAATACCTCCACTATAAGTTCCTAGCTCTTGTTTTAATAAAGCAGGGTAAATATTTGACAAATTGACAAAGTTGATCTTCTTCCTAGCTTTACTATTTTTTTAGTTAGTTTTTTTTTGCCTCAAGTTTTTTGTATATTGAAAATCATTATTATAGAAGAGATGTATATTCTATTATTTACACATTTGAATTCAACTAAAATAATTGTTAAATGCCAACATCCGAGTTATGAAAATTATAGTCAAATGCTTTGTTTTTTCATGACACAAATTGTATAGCTTGGTATATGTGTGAATGTTTTAGGCATAAGCTACCTTCCTATCATAGTTGATGCACACGTTATGTTTGTGTAACTTGTGTGGGAAATGTTGTGGATGAGATATATGCCCCTTAACATTTATAAATTTGAAAACCATAAATGAAATTGGAGTCATTTATACATCTAAGTTCAAATGAAATCATCCTAGTAAAATGATGAAATAGGAATCATTTGTACATTTAAGTACGAAGGAAATTATAAATATTTGGATAAACTTCAATTTCAAAAGGCCTATCCTTTCCAACTAAACATAGTTTTGGTTTATAAATTAAAGATAAAGAAGTTGAATTGCTACTTGTAATACTTACAAAATTCAAATCATCCTCTTCAACCCCATCGAACATAACTTTTATTTGCTTGGATGGACCTAGCTCATATTCAACCTTTGTGACCATATCTCCACTTTGTTGTTAAATGCCTCTATAGTAGCAAAATTTGAAGATTGAAATTCATTGACTAAATTTTCATTTTCTTAAAGGTAATTAACTTATATTCAACCTTTGTGACCATTTCTCAAATTTGTTGCTAAAAGCCTTAATTGAAGCAAATAATGAAGGATAAAAATTATCAACATACAATGAAGTTTTATTAACTTGAATCCATCATTGATGTAATTAAATTGAATCCAAATCAAAATTATTTGAGCAAACATAGATTGTTTTTATTGTTTGATTAAATCTCTGGGTCCTTACCTAATTAAAATTTAGTTTCAAGAAGAAGACATGGGACTTATATTTTAATTTTTTCAGTTACTAATTGAAAATTTGTGTCAAGAAAAAGGCTAGGGATTTATAGTTTAATTTTTTCAAGGATAATAATAAATGAGAGGTAAAAGCTTAAAGTATAGTTGATGGTATTTGGATCTCATATATCAAATCTTATGACTCAGAGGGCCTCCACATTCTATTGTGATGGTTTGGGATCCTCAAGGAGCGAAGGGCACCATGCCTTTGCCTTTACATGTAGTGAAGAGAAAAGGTAAAAAAAAGTTCAATGGAATTGTTACGTCTATCAAAACTTGCGCCCCCTAAGCTACAATATGTGCACGAAAGGGGGTTGGCTTTTGCATCCATTACATCATGAAAATTAAGCAACAAGATAGTAATGGAAATCCTGACTACATATGATCGATATTGAATTCGAAGATTGACTTGGGATATTAAAGACTTGAAACAAAATATTTTCTTCACCTGTCAACCTTATTTGGTCATTCAATGATATTTAATACATGATATTATAAGAGGACCCACGCGAATCGTCGACAGGAAAAATGGTGTCGCTTGTGCAAATTATGATGTGCAAAAATTTTGATGTCTCACATAGTTCAAGTTTCAATTTCAAAGGTATAGTCTCTCCACATCGAGATCAGTTCTCAGTTTCAAAGGTATAGTTCCTCCACGTCTAGGAGTTTCGAGGTTCTCTAAAGCTAACTAAAACTTGGAAAACTCCTATACCTATGCCGCTTGGATTTTTGGACTTTTTTTCTTTGTAAGATTCCATTGGCATTCAAAGGATCAAGGAAAAAACATTGACTTATTCACCGAATGGTGCCAACTCTAAAATCTTTATGTACAAAATATTTTTGAATATGCTAAGATTTAGAAGTTTAATGTTACTTATTTTCACTTATTTTCCTAGACTTTCTTTCATCACATAAACTTATATTATCTACACACAACTTTCTCTTATTTTTAAAACTAATCGAAATTCTTTTCAATGTTTCATTTTCCCTCTTTGAAAGTAGCGTAGTTATTATTATTTTTAAGTAATTAATATTTATATAATAAAAGCATACTTACTTTTTACATGACCCATTTTTTGTGTGTTTCCTTTTAACTAAATAATAAGTGGAAAATTAAACTCGGGTTGGGCTCGCACTTTAATCAAATAATTAGAAAATGTGACTTAAGTCACATAACATCAAATTAAATAACAATATAATCTAGAACTAATTTAAATACAAATTAATTAATTAATTAAAACCTTAATTAATGTCAATAAAAAATTTAATATTTCCACTTTTTGAATTGCCCTCAACAACTTCAATATTGTTGGCTGGAAATCTATTATACCTATATATATTCCTTTCAATCTATCTGGTTTTGTATTTAATTTATGCCTTGTGTGAACTTGTAATCTCGTATTATTGTTCTTCTTATTCTGTGACGCTACATTTCCAGCACATTGCCGAAAAATCTTCATTGAATTTTGGGAAATATGGATGCACATCCATCATCTTCGGACTACACCTCCAATTCTAACAATGAAAAACATTCGTCGAATGGTGGAATTTCAAAAGTCAGAAGAGCAAGAGTTCAAAAGAGCACTGTATAGGGAAGCTCTTCGTCGACGAAATTGCTTCATAATTCCCAGAATGACAAGCATAATGGGAAGGGGATAATTAGTGTTGTAGGTCACTTTGAGGAAGTAACTGGTGGAAAAAAAATGGATCCAAATATTCTGGAAGCTGAAAGCTCTCATATCGCTGTCATCAATAATCGCCAGGTCAGAACGGGGACTCAACGAAGTCTGAGTGATACACACAGGGTGGGAATAGATGGAAAAAGGGCAACGGATCTCTTATGCGGTTGCTGTTATTGAAAATTTCCATTAGAAGAAATTGTATGTTGTACAGATGGGCATCTATGTTGTTTTAAATGTTTAAGAAAGCATGTAGAAGAAATCATATATGGAGGTTTGAAGGCACATGGCTCTCTAAGCTGTATGGATATGGGTGGCTGCAAAGAGTCAATTCCTTTGTCAGATATTAGTAGAGTTCTTCCCAAAGATGTATTTGAAAAATATGAATATCACCAGGCCCAAGAAGCTATAGTTGAAGCTAAAGTAGAAGGCTTGGTTTATTGCCCATTTTGTAACATTCCATATGAAGTTGACAAATGTTTACAAGTTTTGGAGTGTGCAAACACAAAATGTCTGAAGGTTTCTTGTATCCAATGTAAGAAGCTGAATCACTTACCATTACTGTGTGAAGCGGTTCAGAAAACGCCTGGCACTCTTCGTGGGGAAGTTGAAGAGAGAATGACAAAAGCTGTTATAAGAAAATGTAACATCTGCCACATAGAGTTAATCAAGATGGAAGGGACCTGCAATAAGGTGAGATGTATATGTGGAAACACAATGTGTTACGTTTGTAGAGAGTCAATTTCACCTAGCTATTATCACTTCTGTAATTGTATTACTTGTATAGTAGAACCAAGGAAACCTTATCAAATATGCAACAAGTGCAATTTGATGGAGCAATTAGAAGAAGAAAATGAAGCGATGGATGCTAAGGAGGACGCTTTGACAGAACGTCAATTTCCAGGCCTACTCCCGGGCGCCCAAGCGGGCAGAATTCAAACCTTAAGCAAAGAGAAACCCTCAACATGAGAAAAGTCATTATAAATTTCTATGGATTGTGCAGAACTGTGAGAAGCAACTCATTATCCCAATTAAATTAATTTTTATGAATGCATATTTATTCTTGATAGTTCCAATTTCCAAACAATCTATACAATCATGCTTCTATCTTATGCTTAAATTTTATGGTTAACTCGCCTCACTGTTCTAACACCCAGCAGTTACATGGCCATTACATAAATGATAATTTCTAATCTTTCCAATTCATAATTATTCGGTAAAACCAAACAAAAAATTAGAACTGAAGGAATGAGTGGAATAACTTGCCCTGCATCTGAGCTAGCGAAGAAAGACATATGTTGTGAAGGAATCCATACCTAGAATGCATAAAATCTTCAACCATCGATCACATAAAGCGCCAAAGACCATTCACCAGGAGGTAACGCGTTAAGTCAGTGTCTATGATTCTATCCTTCTCTGAGTGAGGGATTAACATAGCATAGTGCTGCAGCAGAGAGCCAGGGACGGGGTTAAGGGCTAGGCTCTCTTTAATAATCTAAGCTCCTTTATCTCTTTAATAACGATGCGGTGGTTTCTTTCTTCCATTACTAGGTTTAATTACTAGAGTAGATCAAATCATTTCATTATTAACAACGCGATAGTTACATTTGATGCCAATCTTCCCCCTCCTCCCGGGCACCTCGCTTGGGCACCTTCCCCCTCCTCCCAGGCACATTAACATGCAGCAGCCACAGAATGGAGATGATCACCATCAAGAAAAGTAATTAGTAGCCTCTAAACTGAAAAAACTAGTGATATAATCCAAAGAAATGTCCTGTCTTAAGGCATTGATTAATTCTCCATTGGAGCAAGCTAGTGTTGCAAATCACTTAACCATTGATTGCTCGAGCGTCGATGGAGACAGTGGTGGGGATGAAAAGGCGAGTTCTGGAGAAGCTTACAAGGAAAGGTTATGAGTGCCTGCAGGTAAGGTCTGAATAGTTTGGTGAAGGTCGAAGCCAAAAGAATTGAAGTAAAAATACTCCTAGTACTACTGCAGTAAATGCCTTATATGATGTTGGTGGTATCATAAGTGATGTCATCTACATTTTTTCTACGATGTTCCTTGTCCCTTTGCAAATTTGCAAACCATAAACTCAATCCTTCCCTCAACGAACTTTCTAATAGGTTAAACAACGGCATAGGTTTTCATGGTCTTTCTATTAGGTTAAACAATGTCGCAGGTTTTTTCATTGGTAATCTTAATTCCTTTTATGACCTGATTCGCTCAAGGCAAGCTATAATTACAAAAAAATTATTTGAATTTACCATTGTTAATGAAACACCATTATGGTTTTATGTTTCCTAATTTTTTAAATGTGAAAAATATATAATTTTTGTTTCATTTTATTTTTATAATAATTAATTTAAATTTATTTTAAGTTTGAATTTACCCACTTAATATTATAGGATGAAAATATACACCCTCACATGATTGTTCTAGTGTTCTATTGGAGGAAAGAAATGAATGCTACCATTAATCAGACAAGGTGTAGCATGCCAAACATAAAAACATTACATGAGAAAGCGAAAGTTCAAACCTCTTTTGATCATATATATATATATATATATATATCCATGAGTGTTTTATTGGAAGAAGAAATGAATGATATCATTAATGACAAGGTGTAGCATGCAAAACATAAAACATTACATGAGGAATAAAAAGTTCACACCTCCTTTGATGCCATGTTTAGATCACTTGAGAAAGAAAATGATTTAATGGAATCATCAACAAGCCTTAAATCAAGATAAGCCATAAAAACATCGTAAAGAAAAGATAATGTTTTCCCATGAACAAAAGAAACATAAGATATGTTATCATAGCATAAAGATTTAATTTGTATGATTCAATATGATAAGGTGGTACAAATAGAACTTGAGTTGTGTATTTAAATACACAATACAAGTGAGATGGCTCTTTAAGAAGGGAGACATCCTTTCAAAATAATTTATGGGCCCACATCACAAAAGCACACATCTCCAAATGGGGACAAGACCAATGGTGCACAATTTATTTATTATTTATACTAAGGACTTGGAAATGTTACACAATTTTAAGTAAAATAATGTAGCAATTTTTGAGTTTAACATTTTTGTTATGTTCTAGGTATTCTGTTATATTATTATATATGATTGTAAACATCATTTATTGTTTCATTGTCTAGTCACAAGGTCTACATGAAAATACAAGAGGAGATGGTTAAAATCTTGAGTGAGAAGAGTTGGGATGATGTCAAATGCAACTATCCAAACTCAAGCTCGATAGAAAGTTTACAACAATTTTTTGTTGCATTCAAGAAGGTATGTTGATCTATGATACATCCTATTTTATTTATTTTCTAATTCAATTCATTTCTATTTTATTACTTATAGAGATCATTTTCATTTGAAGATGCCAAAGAGGGGTGGAGCTGGAGTACCGGAGTCCTTCAAAATCCATATCCAAATAGCCAAAATAGAACGACAAAGGAGACAATGTCTTGCAAATGTTGAAATTGATGATACACTTGATCATTATATTTGGAATGGGCTTGACACTATGCAATATAGAGTCATTTTAGGTGACTGTGCAGACATTGCAAATCTTGTTCCTAAAAAGGAGTACGCACTAGTGATTACAGATATCCCTCATGGATACAATATCCGAAACACTACTTATGATTGTAAGCCTTATACTTACCAATCATTCAGTAAACTGGTTTCGGGATTTGTAGATGTCACAACATCACCACTATGGAGATTTGTTGTTTTCCATTCAGACACACAATTAGGGGGCTTGTTGACAGCCTTCAGGGGTAAAGGAAAAAAAAAAACAACTTCACTGGTAATATATTTGCACTATATTATCAAAATTTTGAATTTATAAATCAATTATATTTATTGATAAGTTAATTAATTGTTTTATATTTTTGTTACAGGAAAAATCCTAATGTTCGTAACTCAGGCAGCGATCCATTCCTGAGTGATGTTGAAAGCATACATGTTGCAACTTGGACACAGGAAGATGGTTATGAACCTCTTTTAATCAATGAAAAGAGAGGAGGG
>LPNX011123514.1:1568-74764 GCA_001517045.1 Pseudotsuga menziesii | reverse complement strand
CAACCATTTTTGAAACGGGGGTAAAAATAGCTACTAAAATTAGGAGAGAGAAAAATGAGAACTGTGTCGAGTTCTCGTTTCATAGTATAAGTGGTTCATAGTCTTCTATACCAATATCAGCTCATGATATTCTTTGATCTTATCATCATAGTACCTGTCATAGAGGTACTTTTGCTTGAAATACTTTTGGAACTGTTTCCACACAATCTGCCTTTCATTAATCTTCTTCAATTGCCTAAAGTGCTGCCACCATATGGATGCTCTTCCAATAAAATTGAAGATGTCTACCCTAGCCTTCATATTTCCTAAATAGTCTTGGACTTGGAAATATTTCCTTGTCCCAAGAAGATAAGCTTCAGCTTCTTGACAATTATTTATCTCATCATTGAAGGTAGGAGGCCTTGCATTCCTAAATTCATCATGTGAATGGTTCTTCTAGCACCTCTTTCTCTTATTCTCATGAGAAGAAGAACATGAAACTCTAGTGGATCCTTCAAAGTTAGATGACCCACTAGGAGATCTCTTTCTTCCTCTAGCAGTTCTCTTACTTCCTTCTAGTCTCATTGTCCGATCCCCAGATTTCATACGCCTCTAAATTTCTTTCAAACTTTCCAACATGGCTGCATTCAGCTGATTTTGTTCCTCTAGTGCCTTAACCAATATTTCATTGTGTTCCCTGTGACTTTGCATCTCCAGCCTTAGGCTTCTTATGGTGGTGAAAAAATATGGAGGGGTATCTTGAAACCTACTCACATTAGACTTTGTCTCAACATTTCCAATTCAGACATTTCCCCCCATAGTATCTTCCTTGTATTCATTGGGGTTATGTACATCATCACACACGTTGGCTCTCATGGCTCATCCAACCCAATTTTATTGAACTGCACGATCTAGAATGCTTCCCTGTGACTATAGTTCTGCAAAATTTGTTAATAAACAAAATTGTTAGATAATTTCAAAATCGAAACCACTTACCCACTACCCATGGTAGTTTTCTTTGTTATGTAGCTTATCAATATTTTAAAACCATTTACGAACAGCTCTATTAACTATTCAACATGGCCCATTTATACCCTAGCACCGCAACTAACAGCTCTGATACCATGCTGTCACATCCCCTCCCGTCCACCAGAGAGGGAGCATGAATCATCACTTCTTGAGTTGATTTTTACAAGAACACTCAGCTTGGAATGTATTTACATCTGTATGTATCTTCAGGTATTCCTGATTTTTTGTAGAGATCTAGAGGCATAAACTCATTATCTGTTCTCTATATTCATATATGATAAATTCTCCAACTTTTGACATGTAGAGAAATTAACCCTGGCAAATATCCATGAAGAAAGATCTCAGAGGATATCTAATGATGGAGAAAACTTGCTCTAGAAATCAATGATCATCATATGTTCCATATCCAGAAACAAATCAATGACTGAGAATCCATCCGCAAAACAAAACGGTGTGAAAATCCCGAGTTGCGGGATCGAGAAAGTATAGAAATTTCGATCCTGCATCCCGCAGTTTGCATCCCACATTCTGCATCCTACATTGTGCATGTGGAAAGGAAATTGCATAAGGAAAATTCTAGAGATAAAATTCTGCAAAAAAGACATTTCTGCATCTCGCATCCTACATCCCGCATGCAGAAGGAAAAATGCAGAAATCCAATTTGACAAAAGGACTTTTCCGTATCCCACATCCCACTTGCGGAAAGGAGGATATGATCTGTTAACATAAGTATTTTAGACAAATTTGATCATTTAGGCCATCACCAGTCCGGCCATCCATGTTCCATATCTCAACTTGAAAATGCATTGAAACAAAACATACACAGATGCACAAAATTGCAATTATACATCGAAAGCAATTCATCCATTCAACACATTAAACATGT
This sequence comes from Pseudotsuga menziesii, assembly GCA_001517045.1. Classification (NCBI taxonomy): domain Eukaryota; kingdom Viridiplantae; phylum Streptophyta; class Pinopsida; order Pinales; family Pinaceae; genus Pseudotsuga; species Pseudotsuga menziesii. The sequence goes on along the minus strand of LPNX011123514.1, from coordinate 72,870 downwards.
TCATCATATTTCATCAACCACATGTAAATTTCAGAGATTAACATAGAGATAGTTATCTTTGAAAGAAGCATGAGAAATTTCTTCTCAAATTAGATCTAGGAGCTAGAACAATTTCACCATCAAAGTGTTTGACAAAACATGCAAGAGAAAAATAAAGACACTGAAAATAACTTGAATAGCACATGTGAAAGGTGATAATATCTAACCATTATATTACAACAAACCTTGAATATGTGCATGATACATATTTGTATTACAATAGACAAATTTGAGAGGCTCTGGAATCCAATTGGAGTTGTACATGTATCATGGTGAGATTTGACCTCAATCCCCCCTAGGCGGACAAAAGGAGCTCAAACTCAGCCCAAACAGTCATGAAACCTCATTTGAACATTGGTGGAGTGTGTTGGGTCATTAATGGGTCCTAGGAATGCATGGGTGAGAAGATAGAGGTGAGTGCGGTGCTCTAGGTGGAAGTAAATGCTCCTAGAAGAGATAAATCAGGCGAGACACACCACTAGCACACTTGGTCAAACCTGGACCAAACAAATCAAGGAGGTAGCACCCCACTGCATTAATGAGGTGAAAATGGGCTAGGTTGGCCAAATAGGGTGCTGATGTAGGTGTTGACAGGCCAAATTAACCAGATATATTGCATAATTAAACCTCCTAAGTCTAAACCATAGGATATCATTGCAATTGAGGAAAATGAAATTAGCCTAAGGTATAAACTATGTACTAAGGTTGTATTACTACTACAACACCCCCCCTTAATCCAAAATTATCACTTCTTATGATTTTGAGGCCTTGGAAACTAAGGCACAAGTCACCTTTTAAAATTTTTATTGATCCATGTAACAGAGGTAAGGAGGAAAAACCCACGGGACAAATCCTCCCCTCAAAAATGGATTATTACATAGAAAGAAATATGCATATATTCCAAACTAAATCAATATGTATGGAGGAATCTTCTTCTTGGGAAGAAGTGGAATGTGCTCAACCAACTCAGGAACAACTGCTTGATGAATCCTTAGACCATGTAGAAAAACTGAAATGCACTGATGGGGGATCAAATTGTCCTCTTCATACTATAACTTTGAACCAAATAGGATGCCTTCCTGAAAGAGACTAAAAAATTCTTGAGAATAGGTGACCCCAAGTGAGTCATAAGGATCTTCAAGCATCAACTTTGAATGAAGGTTGTAATCAAATGCAAGAATGTGAAACAAGAGTACCAAATGTGCCATTGTGATGGAAAAAGCTTCTCCATCTTCATATGAACTTAAAGGAACTCTACTAGTGATGGTGGAGGAACACATGGGAAAAATAGTTTCAAGAAATGAGAGGAAACCCATACAAACCTTTCCATATTTCAAACCAATACTCTCATTTGAAGAAAACCCATCTTTTAGAGAAGTCTCGCAATGGACATCAACTAGCAATACATCTTCCCCATTTGTAATAGAAGACATAGAGGAGAAGGGTGTAGAATGGATAGATAAATCTTCAGTAGTAGTGATGGTAGCAACTCGAATGCTGTCTTCAAGAAACATAGCTTCTTGAAAAGGAGAGGAAGCCACAGAGGAAGAAACTTGAGTTGGCTCATTTGCTGAATCTTTGGTTACTTCTTCTTCTTCATTTCGAACATCTTCTTGAGAAATGGATGAGGCTGAGATCATAGGAGAAAGAACACATAAGGAGGTGCCCATTTTCTTTCTCTCCATATATATCACATCTTCTTACTGCATTCCAATAGCTTCATCTATATTTTTCCACATATCGAATGGGTAATTAGAAAAATCAAGGATGTAGTGATTTGTAGGAGGTATAGCTAGACACATAGTTCCATAGGCTCTATCATTGTCATTAAGCCAAGCATCCTTCTCTTGACAGGACTCTGGTTCTCTCACACCACCAATGGACACATCATATAGACATTACCTCTTGAGATATGCACATATATTTGACTTCCATTCAAAATAGTTGAATGGATAAAGGAGAGGAACAACTTTCAAATCCACGAAGTTGTTGTCAAAACTTGTAATGAAAAACAATAACATAAACTGGAAATATGCCCTAAATAGAAACTCAACCTCAAAATATTAGTTGCAGCTCCAACTTGCTCTAATACCATGTGATCAATTGCTTCTCAAACCAGATCTAGGATATAGAACAATTTCACCATCAAAGTGTTTGAAAAAACATGCAAGAGAAAAAAAAAGAGACTAAAAATAACTTGAATAGCACATGTGAAAGGTGCTAATATCTAACCATTATATTAAAACACACCTTGAAGATATGTATCCTACATATTTTTAGTACATTGGAAAAATTTGAGAGGCTATGGAAGCCAATTGGATTTGTACATGTGTCATGGTGAAATTTGACCTCAATCCCCCCTAGGTGGACCAAAGGAGCTCCAACTCAGACCAAATAGCCACAAAACCTCATCTGAACATTAGTGGAGTGCGCTGGGTAATTAATGGGTATTAGGCATGTATGGGTGAGAATATAGAGGTGAGTGGGGTGCTCTAGGTGGCAATAAATGCTCCCAGGAGAGCCAAATTGGGCCAGCTACACCACTAGCGCACTTGGTCAAACCTGGACCCCACAAATCAAGAAGGTAGTGCCCCAATGCATTAATGAGGGTGCACATCGGCTAAATTTACCAAATAGGGTGTTGTTGTAGGTGTGAGAAGGCCAAATTAACCAGATATATTGCCGAATTAACCCTCCTAAGTCTAAACAATAGGATATCATTGAAATTCAGGAAAATGAAATTAGACTAAGGTCTAATCTATGTACTAAGGATGTATTACAGCTCCAACAAGAATTTTGTTCTTCAACCTGTTAGTTTTTCATCATATAAGCTAGGATTATGATGTTAGGATCTTTTCACTGAGAGAATAACAAGCACATCAATAAAACATAAGCACATCACAAGAGACAAGAGACACAAAGATTTTTCCTCGGGGAAACCATAAAGGAGAAAACCCCACAAATTCCTTAGAGATAGAATCAACACCAAAATAGTAAAATCCCAAAACAGTAAGATGCACTCTCGAAAGCAGTAGTCTTCTTCTTGTCTAGTCCCAGTGTATTTTCTTCCTCACTAATGCGCCACACTTGAGTGAGTGAGTGATGTGTTGCAAGTGATAAATAGAGAGGCTCTCACTCTCTATTTATATTCTTTCATTCACTTGAAGTGCACTCCAACATGTCGGCCTTACTTAACAATTACTTACTAGAGCCGACATCTCTAGGAGTGTCTAATCACCCTAGTGCCCCACCACTTGTGGGGACTTTTCCTCCTCCAACCAATAGGAGGGTAACACAATGGTGGGTACTATTTCCCTCACTTACAATGACTCACCTAGGGTCGATCTCACTAGGATAGTCTAATAACCCAAGGGCCCCACAACTGTGGGGACTTTAACCCTTGACTAATAAGAGGTTTACCCACAATGACTTGACATGACTTTCTCATTATAGAAACTTCTCAAAATAAACATCGGGGTATGACATGACAATACATATCAGAATAAACATCGGGTTAAAATAGCTAAGAAATACAAGTGAATACATTCTGAAGTTACAATTACATGAACACTCCCTCTTAACTAGGAAGGTATTCTCTTGACACAATTTATCAGCACAAGTCTTCTTCTCTGTATCAGCTGGATCATCTTGTCTTCAAGTCATATTTGTTTTCAAGTCATCTTCGTCTTCAAGTCATCTTCATCTTTAAGTCATCTTCATCGGATCTGGATCATCTCTCGATCTGAATCATCATGGAGCATCATCACTAGATCTGGATCATCTCTTGATCTGGATCATCATGGAACATCACCACTGGATCTGGATCATCTCTCAATCTGGATCAACATCACTGGATTGGATCTGGATCATCACTCGATCTGGATCATCACTGTTGGATCATCATCACTAGATCTCAATCATCACTCGATCTAGATCAGCATTGGCTATCATCACTGGATCTCAATAATCACTCGATCTGGATCATACCTGGTGCTATCTCATGATATTTCTCATCATAGGAAGTTCTACAGAGCCTGTCCTTTTTCATACTAGATGTATCATCTTAGAGCTGGTCCTTTTTCATACCAGATGAGGCAGCTACTCAGAGCTAGCCCTTTTTCATACTAGATGAGTCTTCCTAGAGCTAGTCCTTTTTCAAACTAGATGAGGCATCACAGAGCTGGTCCTTTTTCATACCAAATGTGGCATCTACACAGAGCTAGTCCTTTTTCAAACTAGATGAGTCTTCCTAGAGCTAGTCCTTTTTCAAACTAGATGAGTCATCACAGAGCTGGTCCTTTTTCATACCAGATTTGGCATCTACATAGAGATAGTCCTTTTTCAAACTAGATGAGTCTTCACAGAGTCAGCCCTTTTTCATGCTGGATGTGGCATCCTGACAATGGAAGGAACCAATCCTCTCACCATGTCACTGCTCTTACATCCAACCATGGAAGGAACCAATCCTCTAACAATGTTGGAATGGCACAACACTTATATCCAACCTGCTCGTTGGAATGGCCAACACTCACATCTGACATGGAAGGAACTTAATCCTTTAGCCATGACAGAATGGTCCAGCCCTTACATCTGATCAAGTGGGAACACATCCTTCTGTCACATCAGAATGGCTACTCAGTCCTACACTCAGTGATCCTGGTAACTGACCAGGTGCCTCCATTCCTAGAATGGCAATTGCCCTTACATATGTCCTACTCGATAGAATGGCCAGCACTCATATCTATCATGGAAGGGAGCAACCCTATCACCATGATAGATTGGCTCAGCCCTTATATCTGACCTACTCGTCAGAATGGCTATGGATCTCAACACTCATATCTGACATGGAAGGAACCAATCCTCTCACCATTACAGAATGGCTCAACCCTTACATCTGACAATGGAATGAACCAATCCTCTCACCATGTCAGAATGGCTATGGGTCTTATCACTTTCTCTTGGAGGGAACCTTGATCTGGAGAACACCAAGCTTCTCCCTGAAGTACTCGAACTTCAGCCTAGCCAATGGTTTCATCAATACATCAGCCATCTGTTCCTCTGTCGCAACATACTGGAGCTCCACTGCTCCTCTCTGCACCATATCCCTGATATAGTTGTACTTGATCTCGATATGCTTCGACTTGTCATGGAACACTGGATTCTCTAACAACTTCACGCAACTCTAGTTGTCACAATGTATACAAGTAGCATCCAACTGGAGATCAAATATAGTATCTTCCGTAGCCATACTACCTCACAACTAGCTGAACAAGCTGCGACATACTCTTCTTGAGCTATACTGAGTGCCACACAAGATTGCTTCCTACTAAACCAAGAGATCACACTTGATCCCATAGTGAAGCAACACCTTGAAGTACTCTTCTTGTCGATGGCACTGCCTCCCCAATCTGAATCAACATAACCCTCCAGGTTAATCTTTTGATTTGCATCGTACTTGAGCCCATAATGAATTGTACCCCTGCATGCTTTGCAACCGTCAGGTGAACATGTCTCAAATGTCTTCATAGCAAAGCAAATATCTGGTCTCAGGTACATCAAGGACCCAATCATTGATACATCATAGCATCAACCATCTCTGATGAAGCATCACTTAATAGCTTTAGGTTTGATGCCATAAGTGTGGTCATGCAGTCCATCATCCTAAACCTATTCAGGATCTCTACTACATACTTCCCTTGTCCACACCTCCATGCCTATAAAATAGTGCATCGACACATAACAGGAGCATCACTGGTCTTCTGCCTTCAACCTTGAAGCGAAGGTTGGAATCCGCCTTACTCTCAGTAAAGCCTAGAGTCATTAGTGATCTATCCATCCTGTCGTACCATGTTGAACCTCAGGATATTCTGTAGTCACTCCCTCTAAAGAGGAGCATCATACTCCCTCTGTCTTCTTAACTCTATGCACTAAAACATTTGGTACCGGAGTGACAAGTAGCTTCCTATGCTACTAATATTCTATGTGACCATCTAGTGTATAGACTTGCATCTTCAACTTTGTAGGAAAGGTTAATATCTTCATCAATATCATAATGTATGTGTTTCCCATGGGTGTCTTCTGAACTCGTACAATGCCTTCTTTCATTTGCACACATCATTATGCATGTCATGTGACTTCTCTTCTAGTAGCTGTAACTGTTTCTTCGTAGTCTATGCCTTCTTTTCGTGAGAATCCTCGTGCTACGAATCTTTCTTTGTATCCCACGATGTTTCCATCTATTGCATGATGTAACTATGAACTTGTCTTCATGTCTCGATACTGCTCCCTGAAATCATTCTTCTTTAACTGGTCTTCTTGGTTACTTCTTCATAGCTGGAATATTCTGCATCAATGATGTCGCTACATTCATCATATTATTCTTTATCTTGAACTGTCGTCACTTGTTCTTCAGAACAAGTCTTCATTCTTCTTTGCTTGTAGGTGATTATATATGCGATCTTTTCTACAAGTCAAATGCATTTATATGGTTAGAAACATTTCATAAGGAATATTCATACTGGCAAGTTATTATGCATAAATATATGATCATGCAACTACTTTAGCCAATACAACATTTATCCATATCTCACTGAAGCTTTCTAGATGCCTTCCATCTCTACCAGGACAACATTGAGATTGTGCACTAATCCAATATGTCAGCAAAGAGGTTTAATTCTAGATAAGTAGCAATGGAGAGTTGTATAGCACCATGAGCTACTTACCCATCACATGCATATTAGTAGTATGCTGTCATAAATGCAAACATCCCACCATGCATAATACATCAACTGAATATAAACAAATGCATAACAAAACAATATCGTGAAATGACAATTGAATACTTATCTTTATTTGTTTCGTGGGTAGACTCCTTCTTGAGTCTTCAGCTTCATCGTCTTCTTCATTCATGATAGCATCGTTTCTTATCCAAATGCTAAGGTGGATAAGAAGTTCTTAAAGAGTTGAGATCTTCATATTCCCCATCGATTGAGGGATCTTCTTTGGATGGTGAGAGCTTGATCTTCAATTGCTCCCATCTTCTCTTCTCTTCTTATGAGTCGATATTCTTCTTCTTCCCAGAGTCTGCTGAAAGTAATCACTTACTTCTGGAACACATTCCTTGAATGAATGAATTCCATGATCCTGGGAGGCCATTCAAGGTGGCCATCACCACTTCTGCATTCTTCACTTTTTCTTTTACCGCTTCAAGTTGTTCTTTGATTTGAGAGACCCTTGTAAAGTATGACTGCATGGTCTCCGCATTTTGGATTTTCACTTCCTTCAACTATTTTCCTTCAAATAGATTGGTCAAGGAATCAAACATCATTGGTGTCTTTTAGGGAAGACACTTGTGGTACAAATTGATCCATGACTGAATCAACTATGATCTTCTTGGCCTTGACCAAGTTCTTCTTGTGTAAGGCTTCTAGCCTCATCTCCCTCTGGAACTAGAACCTCTATACTCATGTAGGTGTCCAATCCATTTTCTTCATAGAGATCAAACACTTCTATGCTTGGAAGTTGTAAAATTCACCAAGATTATCATCAAGCTAATGTGATAGATCACATTGAAATGAGAACCTCAAATGACAATAGCAAATGATTAGATCTTATCGATTTGAGGTGTCCGTCCTAGTTCCAGAGCTGGCTGATCTAGGGTTTGTCACAAAAACCCTAATTTAAAAAACTTGGAATCTTTTAAATTTGATTGGATAGACAGATAGATCTCTTCAAATGGAGTTGTCCAATGTACTCCTTTTCAGAAAACAGTGGAGGGAAGCTCCCGAAACAGGAAGCCCTAATTTTCCAATTTCTTCTACAGAAATTCCTGTTACCGTTTCTGTGATATATCTAAAATTACTACTCCTATGTGTCTGAAATTTTGTACTAAGGTAACCTCGCATGTTCCTGATCTAACACCATAGGTTTCATCAGAATTTGTTTTACCATTTTGGATTTATGATCCCTTTCCCAAGGTGACCTGTTACAGGACTGTTCAGAATAGCGAAGTTGTATAGCATGCCACGTGTCACTGGTTGATCTTCTGGATCTGATATTCATACCACCGAAATTACAGTCCATGGAAGTTCTAGAAAATCTTCAGGAATTCTATTTCGATCTCTGTAGCCCAGGAAATTGCAATTCTCCCCAGGTGTCCTGTTTAGGGATGAATTCTGGAAGAGGCTGGAACCCTAACTTGGAGAGATCATATCTCCTGGAATACAACGAATATGAGTCTGATTTTTGGACACAGGATTCATCATGATTTCATCTATGACCTTGCAATTTTCAGCTCATGCAACATCTCCAATCTCAGGATATAGCGACTATACCAAAACTTATCAGTTTTAGTATTTAGGGTTTTTCTAGCTCGAGGTCAAACTAGGGTTTGACTTTCCCGTAGATTTACCCAACCAAATTTCTTGATCCATGTCTCTAAACTTTGGTTTTGATGAGGAGAAAAATCCTATGCTGGTCTCACTCAAAAATTCCTCTTCTGTAGAAAGCCCTAATTTCCACATCGAAAACTGAAAATGCTCATAATCGAATTCTGCTTCGACAGAAAGATGTGCCCTTCAATGGAGAGTCAACCCAGCATACTTTTTCTGATGGATTGTGGAGAGAGACCCAAAAATTAAGAATCCCTAGCTTCTATATCTGCACAATGTCTTCTTCTCAGGTTAGCTCTGATTCCATGTTAATTTTTCATCATATAAGCTAGCATTATGATCTTAGGATCTTTTCACTGAGAGAATAAGAAGCACATCAATAAAACATAAGCACATCACAAGAGACAAGAGACACAAAGAGTTTTCCTCGGGGAAACCATAAAGGAGAAAACCCTGCAAATTTTTCAAAGATAGAATCAGCACTAAAATAGTAAAAGCCCAAAACAGTAAGATGCACTCTCGACAACAGTAGTCTTCTTCTTGTCTAGTCCCAATGTATTTCCTTCCTCACTAATGCGCCACACTAGAGTGAGTGAGTGATGTGTTGCAAGTTATAAATAGAGAGGCTCTCACTCTCTATTTATATTCTTCCATTCACTTGAAGTGCACTCCAACATGTCGGCCTTACTTAACAATTACTTACTAGAGCCGACATCTCTAGGAGTGTATAATAACCCTAGTGCCCCACCACTTCTGGGGACTTTGCCTCCTCCAACCAATAGGAGGGTAACACAATGGTGGGGACTATTTCCCCGACTTACAATGACTCACCTAGGGTTGACTTCACTAGGATAGTTTAATAACCCAAGGGCCCCACAACTATGGGGACTTTAACCCTTGACCAATAAGAGGGTTAGCCACAATGACTTGACATGACTTTTTCATTATAGAAAATTCCCGTAATAAACATTGGGCTATGACATGACTCAAATACATTACAATACATCTCGGAATAAACATCGGGTTACAATAGATAAGAAATACAAGTGAATACATTTCGAAGTTACAATTACATCAACACAAACAACCATGTCGGTGCAAAATTCCACCCAACTATAGGCCAGTACACTCATCAATCTCTCAGCAACACCACCACCCCCGATCCTAGCATGATTTCCACAAGGAATAAGGAACACTAGCAGGCTCACACACAGCCAAGGATACAACAACACTAAGCCAAGCCAACACAACTGGGTTTATCAGACTACAGTCATTCAACCCATCATTCACATTAAGGACCAGCCAAACAAACTAACAGATGGGTTTATCAGGCTGCAAGGAGCCAGAAAACTTGAACTGCTAAGATAGTGAGCTTAATCATAGAGCTTTGGACACCTACACTAGATCAAACTTGCCTTCTAAAAAATATACACATCCAACACAAGGAAGTATCCCCTTCGCTGCTCTACAGTCCCTGAGGATATGACTTCCCTTCGAGTTCTCTTGAGGGTGTACAAAGAAGAAAACTAACCTCTCTAGATCTATTTGTGAGGTTCCTTTCTACACTAGTTTTATCAAGGTAGTTCAGACACAATTCCACTCCAAACCGATTCAGACCAAGGAAAAACATGCATGCACAGCAAAACCAGAATGTCAACACAACAACATTGGATTTCACTCACTTTGTGATAGAGGGTACCATTTCACACAATACTCAAGAAACCATAGATGAATAACTCAGAACAAGACATGGTTCAGCAAAACACAGGATGAACACACCGTGCGCATGCACAGGATGTAATCGAGCAAAAAATGATCAGAATCGACCACAACGTTTTGGGTGAAAACTAGATGATGGACTGCACATGCACCATTCAGGGAAAAAAAACCCAAAAGAAGGAATAAGAACTCCAACGCATGGGTGAATGAAGGGTAAGAACTCAGGAAAAATCAGCTGCATGGAGAAACATCAAGGAAAGAAAAATGCCTGGGTGAAAGAAGGATGCATGATCAAAATATCCCCATTCCCCAAAACATGAGGGAACTGGCATATGCTTTTGGGTGTTCTCTTTTGACACATGGATTTTTCCCAAAGGTTAAACATTCCCCCCCCCCCCCTATCCTTAGGAAACCATGCCCCCATCTCGTTATTTGTTTCCCAAACATTGCTGGTTGTGGGTTTTTATTTAGATTTCATATTATATGATGTCCAAAATTTATAATTTTTTAGCTAACACAAAATACCATCAGCATATACTTTAATCACCGAAACATAAAAATTCTAAATTAATGGTGGGGATTTTACCTTTAGCTCGACACCATGATTATATATATATATATATATATAATGCAAAGGGGGTCAAAACATGTGTGTTACAATCATGATTACTAAAATACAAAGTAGATCCATGCGAGGAAGAATCAAATTTGGACATAACTACCAGACATGCAATGCAGATATATGTCATACAAACACACATCTGAGCACAACCACAACCATACAAATGTGAAACCATGCTATGACTCATATAAATATTCCATGACAACCTGGAACATCAATGAACCCTCAATAGACATACAGGTTCTTCATCTCGCTCTTAACAAAGTATGATTCTATCTATGAGAATAGATGTTTTGATGTCAAATATGGTAGAAACCACTTGATTACCGGTCAATGACAAAAATCATTAATAAGTGCGAAGGAGATCGCCATTAATGTTAATGATTCCCAAGGTACCCTAGTACATTCCTCCAAATGTTAATATATGGGATGATGTCAAACACTCAGCTAAATATTTCGATCAAAGGCCAATGATAAAAGCCTATTGTCAAAACTGAGTAAATATACCATTGAGGTATGCATATATCAAGGTACTGAGTTGTTTCTAAGATAATTCCTGGAGGATGTGTTGAATTATATAGGAATAGTCTCATTGAAGGATGACCATGATGAATCCCTCATCAATGACATGAAAACCAGAACAAAGTTTTGGAACTTGAGTATGTAGTAACCACAGTACCGAGTCAAAGGTAAATGACACAAAACAAAGGTAGTTTCTACTGTAGAGGGTAACTCTCGATACACAACTTTCATCTGAACATTGGGCGACATGACAGAATACTTCGTAGCATTAAAGTGACGAGGAAAATACTAGAACATAATGTTACACTAGTCGATGCATTATTTGAAAAGACTCAAAGGAGTAACGTGACTCAAGAAAGTGGATCAACTCAGAGACAATTTGAATACCCAACTATTTTAATGAAATGCAATCATGTGCCATGTTCAAAGGTGACTAGCTTCCACATTTAAAAATGAAACATACTTTCCTTCCCTTAATTTGCCCATCATTATCGATGAGTACCTCTTTTCTTTTCTAACAAGTTAAAAGAGGGTAAAAAATGCTTGTTATAACTTATCGTAGGATAAGTCCATTCTCATATGTTTTCCAAACCTTAGAAAGGATGGGTTCATTCCCAAAAGTGTCTTTTAGTGTTTATTTTAACAAGTCCAATGAAAGGAAACTCAACATCATTCATGTTTAGAGAGTCTGAACGGGACTAAAGCAAAATATGAAAGGTCCTTTTTGTAGATTTTAGTCTCCGAGGCCTGAATAAGTACAAATAATACACTAGAGAACTCTTCTAGTCAATGAACATAGTATACATTCTTTGTAAATAGTCAATCCAAACCAAAAAAGTGGTAAACCACCATCATACATTAGAGGAAATTTCGACTCAAAATAGGCCTCTTAAGGAAAATTAATAGAATAACAGTTAAAATAATAAAATAATATTTATTAATTTTGGAGGAAGAAAAGAAAAAAATATTTTTCTGTTTTTATTTTCGATATATCTCCATGTGGTTTTACTCAAATTCTGATCGGGATAGCTCGTTAGACGTAGAATTAAATTCCACATCCAACGAGTACCCGCTTGACATACTTTTGACAGGACCCACTACCCCAAAAGTAAGAAATACCTGAAAAAATGTGATGATGATGTCATTATCATGTTTTTAAGGTATTTCTTGTTTTGGGGGTAGAGGGGCCTGGCAAAAGTATGCCAAGAGGGTACTCGTTCGATGAGAAATTTATTTATGCATCCAACGAGCTATCTCAATTGAAATTTGAGTAAAAACACAGGGAGTTATGTCGAAAGTAAGAACAAAAAAAGTAGTTTTTTTTATGATACCTATTCCCAAATTTATATTCAAAAATTGTTTAAGAGGTGCTCCCTTTTTGAATTTTAAATCATTTTAATTGGATAATACATGATTGTTGATGTATTTGTAACTTCGAAATGTATTCACTTGTATATTTTATGTATTGTACCCCGATGTTCCTATGGGGAAGTATCTGTAATGTAATTGAGTCATGTCATACCCCAATGTTCCTATCTGGAGAATCAATAATGTAAACAAGTCATGTAAATTCATATAGGGTAACCCTCCTTATTGTTGAAGGGTTAAAGTCCCCACAGTTTCAGGGAACTAGGGTTATTAGACTCTCCTAGAGAAGTCATCCCTGGTAAGTAATTTTTAAGTGAGGCCGACTTGTTGGAGTGGACATTAAGTGAATGAAAGAATATAAATAGAGAACGATCCTCTCTATTTATTACACACACTCACTCAAATGGGGTCCATGAGTGAGAGAGGTGAAGCTCTCTCAAGTGTGAGAGAGAGAACAACTATGGAGATCATATTTTCTATCTTTGGGTTTTACTGCTCCCATTGGTGCTCATTCTATCTCTAAGGAAGTTGCGGGGTTTTCTCCTATATGATTTCCCTGAGGAAAATCTCTTGTGTCTATTGTCTCTTGTGATATATTGATGTGCATGTTATTCCCTCAGTTAAGATCCTAAGATCATATTGCTAAATGATAAAAATATAACATGGTATCAAAAATAACCTAAGAAGAATACAATGTGTAGCTATAGAAGCTAGGGATTCTTACTTTTAGGGTCTCTCTCCACAATTCATCAGCAATAGGAGGCTATGCTGAACCTCCATTGAAGGATGCATCTTTCTGTTGAAGTAGAATTTTATTACGGGCATTTTCAATTTTTGGTGCGGGAAATTATGGATTTTTACAAAAGAGGAATTTTTGAGTGAGTCCGGCATAGGAATAATCTCCTCATCAAAATCAAATTTTAGAGATCTGGGTCGAGATTTTTGGTTCAGTGAAACTCTGGGAAAGTCAAACCCTAGTTTGACCCCACGCCTAAAAAACCCTAAAATACTAAAAATGGTAGTTTTGGTACATTTTCTATATCTTGAGGTTGGCGAAGGATCAAGAGTTGAAATTTCCACAGGCCGAAGATAAATTCCTGATGTACCTTGTGTAAATGTTTCAGACTCAGATTCAGTATATTCTAGGAGATATGATTCCTCCAATTTAGCGTTTCATCCTCTTCCAGAATTCATCCTTAAATAGGACACATGGTATTAATTGCAATATATCGAGATACAAGGATCCAAATTAAGTTTTGAAAGATGTTCTAGATAGGGTATTGACTGTATTTTCTGTGGTAAAAGTTTCAAACATTGACGTGGAATTTCGTACAAGTTCACTATGCTGAATAGTCCTGAAATAAGTCACCTTGGGAAAATTCTCATAAGTCCCAATTGGTGAAACCAATTATGGTCACAACTATGGTGTTGGAAAGAGGATAGACTCAGTTACTTAAGTAAAAAATTTCAAACATAGAGGAGTAGTAATTTCAGAGATATCACAGAAACAACATCAGGCATTTCTGCAAAATAAATTGAAAAACTAGGGCTTCCTGTTGTGGGAGCTTTCCTCCATTGTTTTCAAAAAAGGAGTACATTGGACAGCTCAACTTGAAGAGGTCTATATTTCTATCCAATAATATCTAAAATATTTCAAGTTTTGAAAATTAGGGCTTCTCTCACAAACCTTAGACCAGCTAGCTCCGGAACAAGGATGGACACCTCAAATCGATAACATCTAATCTTTTTCTATTTACAGTTGAGGTTCTCATTTCAAGATGACTAATCACACCATATTGATAAAAATCTTGGTGACACTAAAAACTTCCAAGCATGGAAGTATAGGATCTCACTAGTTCTTGAAGGAAATGAATTGGACACCTACATAAGTAGAGAGGTTCCAGTTCTATAGGGAGATGAGGATTACACAAGAAGAACTTGGTCAAGGCCAAGAAGATCATTGTTGATTCAATTATGGATCACCTTATACCGCAAGTGTCTTCCCTAAAGGCAATGAAAGAGATGTTTGATTCCTTGACCAAGCTATTTTAAGGGAAGAACATAAATTAGAAGATGACTTTGAGAAAATAGTTGAAGAATGTGAAGATCCAGAATGCAGAGACCATGAAGTCATACTTTACAAGGGTCTCTCAAAGAACAACTTGAAGCAGTAGAAGAAGAAGTAGAGAATACAGAAGTTGTGATAACCACCTTCAATGAGCTCCTAGGATCAAGGGATTTATTCATTCGAGAAATGTGTTCCAGAAGGAAGTGATTACCTTCAGCAGACTCTGGGAAGAGCACACACAAGATGAATCTTGGCTCATAATAAGAGAAAAGAAGATGTGAGCAACTAAAAACCAAGATTTCATGATTCAAGGAAGATACCTCAAGCAATGAGGAATATGAAGAACTCAATTCTTGAAGAACTTGTTATCCATATTAATCATTTGGATAAGAAATGATGTTGTTATGAATGAAAAAGATAATGAAGCTAAAAGAAGAATTATACCCATGGAACAAATAAAGATAAGTATTCATTTGTCATTTCATGATATTGTTTGGTTATGCATTTGTTTATAAATAAGTCACCTTGGCAAAACTGTCATAAGTCCCAATTGGAGAAACCAATTCTACTCAAACCTGTGGTTTTGAAACGAGGACAGAGGAGGCTACATAAGTGCTAAGTTTTAGACATGGAGGAGAATTAGTTTTGGATATATTCCAGAAACAATATAAGGAAATTCTACGGTAGAAATTGAAGAAATATAGGGCATCATATATTTTGCAGTTTTGATCACAATTTTGGCAAAATGAGTATGTTGCTCAACTCACCTTTAGGAGGCAGATATTTCTATCTAATCATATCTGAAAGATTCCTAGTTTTTAAAATTATTGTTTCTTTGACAAACCCTAGATCAGCTAGATTTGGAACTAGGACGAACACCTCAAATTGGTCAGATCTAGTCTTTTTCTATTTACTTTTGAGATTCTCATTTCATAATGAACTATCACACCAGCTTGATGACAAGCTTGGTAAAGCTGAAAAATTTCGATCATGGAAGTATAGGATTTCACTCGTTCTTGAAGAAACTGAATTGGACACCTACATAAGTGGAGAGTTTCCAGTTCCAAAGGGAGATGAAGCTAAAGCCTTACACAAGAAGAAGTTGGTCAAGGCGAAGAGGATCATTACTAATTCAATCAAGCATCACCTTATACCACAAGTTTCTTCCCTAAAGACACCTAAAGACATGTTTGAATCCTTGACCAATATATTTGAAGGGAAGAACATAAATCAGAGGATAACTTTGAGAAACTAGTTGAAGAATGAAAAGATCTAGAATGCAGATACCATACAGTCATACTTTACAAGGGTATCTTAAATCAAAGAATAGCTTGAAGAAGTGGATGAAGCAGTAGAGAATGCAGAAATTGTGATAACCACCTTAAATGGCCTCCCAGGATCATGAGATTCATTCATTGAAGGAATGTGTTCCAGAAGGAAGTGATTACCTTCAGCAAACTCTCAGAAGAGTGCACATAAGAAAAATCTCGACTCATAATAAGAGAAGAAAATATGGGAGAAACTAAAGGTCAATCTCTCACGATTCAAAGAAGATCCCTCAAGCGATGAGGAATATGAAGGACTCAATTCTTGAAGAACCTCTTATCCATATTAGAATTTGGATAAGAAATGGTGATGTTATGAATGAAGAAGATGATGAAGCTAAAGGCTCAAGAAGGAGTCTACCCATGAAACAAATAAAGATAAGTGTTCAATTGTCATTTCATGATATTGTTTGGTTATGCATTTGTTTATATTCAGTTGATGTGTTATGCATGATAGAATGTTTGCATTAATGACAGTATACTAGTTAGTATGCATGTGATGGGTAAGTATCCCATGGTGCTATACAACTCTCCATTGCTACTTATCTAGAATGAAACCTCTTTCTTGACATATTGGATTAGTGCACAATATCAGTGATGTCTTGGTAGAAATGGAAGGCATCTAAAAACTTTTTGTGAGTTATGGATGAATGTTGTATTGACTAAAATAGTTGCACGATCATATATCTATGCATACAAATTTTCCATTATGAATATGCCTTATGAAAAGTTTCTAACCATACAACTAATGCATTTTACTTGTAGGAAAGATTGCGTATAATCACCTACAAGCAAAGAAGGATGAAACTTGTTCCAAACAAAAAGTGATGATAGTTCGAGAAATAATCCAAGATGAAGAATAATATGAAGATACTTTCAAAGAAAGAAGAGATCTCAGAGACAATCGAATTATGTGACACTATTGAGTGACATCATTGATGCAGATCCTTCCAGCTATGAATAAGTAGCCAAGAAGAAAGGGAAGGAGAGTGCCGTATCATGAAGAATAATGTCTAGGATGCGGTATCGAGACCTGAAGAGAAGTCCATGGGATACAAGGCAAGACTCATAACACGTGGCTTATCACAAAAAGAAGGCATAGAATACAAAGATACATTTGAAGTCACTGGAATATAAGACACATGACAGGAAGAATCATTTGTGGAAATGAAAGAAGACATTGTACGAGCTCAGAAGACACCCATGGTATAACACATACATGAGGAGCTTGAATATCACCTAGAGTGATGAAGATCTTAACCTTTGATACAAGGTTGAAGATGAAATCCTATAGAGGATGACAAGCTCACAGATGGGTGTGAGAAGAATGCTTTCAAGATAGAGGATCTTGGTATCCAGTGATCCTAGATGGATACATAGAATATTAGTAGCAAAGGAAGCTACTTGTCACTCCAATAAAGAATGTTTCAATACATAGAGTATGAAAGGAAGAGGGAGAATGATGCTCCACTTCAGAGGGAGTGACTGCAAAATATCTTGAGGTTCGACATCGTATGACAGGATGGACATATTATTGATTACTCTAGGATTTACTGAGAGTAAAGAGGATTCCAGCCTTTATTTCAAGGTTGAAGGTGGAAGGCCAGTGATGCTCCTATTATATTTCAATCACTTTTTCTTGATAGAAAAGAGGAACTGGTTAAAGTTGCAAGAAGGAGACTTGGTGCCGAGTTCAAGATGAAGGACTTGGATATGATGCACTACTTTATAGGCATAGAGGTGTGGCAGAATGCAGATGGAATATCCCTGGGATAAGGGAAGTATGCAGTAGATATCCTAAAGAGGTTCAGAAGGATGGACTGTAAGGCCATGACTACACCTATGTCATTGAACATGAAGCTATTGAGTGTTTCTTCATCAGATTCGGTTGATGCCACAATGTATCGTCAGATAATTGGTTCCTTGATGTACCTGACAAATACGAGACAAGATATTTGCTTTGCTATGAACACATTGAGACATGTTCACCTCATGGTTGCAAAGCATGCAGTGAGGTACCTGAATGGTATAGTTGAGTATGGGATCAAGTATGATACAAATCAGAAGATTAACCTAGAGGGCTATGTGGATTCGAATTGGGAAGGTAGTTCCATCGATAAGAATAGCACTTTGGGATGCTGCTTCAGTATGAGATCAGAGAGGAGCAGTGAAGCTCCTATATGTGATCCAAATCGAGATCTCTTGAAAGAGGGAGTTCTAGCATATATGGTGAGACAGGTTGTCTGAGCATATGTCCTGGATAAGCTCATAGGTTTCTTAGACATAAATAGTCCTATAGTTTGTCCTCGCATGTAATCGGTCCTATAGAATCTCGCAGGTTATCCTTAGACATAATCAACCCTGATATGATTCTATTCTAGAAATGGCTAGAGTAAAGTTTGAGTACTTCAGGGAGAAGCTTGGTGTTCTCTAGATCGAGGTTCCCTTCAAAGGGAAGTGATGAGTTTGTGAGCCTTTGTGACCTGGTTGATGTGTTCATCCCATGGTTAGATATAAGTGCAGAGCCATTCTGATGTGACTATGGGATGTGTTCATCTCACATGATCATATAAAAGTGAAGATCCTTTCTTACATGGTTGATGTGTTCATCCCATGGTAAGATATAAGTGCTGAGCCTTTTTAACATAGTTGATGTGTTCATCCCATGGTCAGAAATAAGTGTAGATCCATTATGATGTGATTGTGGGATGTGTTCATCCCACATGATCAGATATAAGTGTAGAGGCTTTCTTACATGGTTGATGTGTTCAACCCATGGTAATATATAAGTGTTGATCCTTTATGACATGGTTGATGTTTTCATCCCATGGGTAGATGTGATTGTTGATCCTTTTTGACATGGTTGATGTGTTCATCCCATGGTTAGATATGAGTGATGAGCCTTTCTTACATGGTTGATGCGTTCATCCCATGGTAAGATATAAGTGTTGAGCCTTTCTTACATGGTTGATGTGTTCATCCCATGGTAAGATATAAGTGCTGAGCCTTTCTTACATGGTTGATGTGTTAATCCTATAGTCAAATGTGAGTGATGGGATTTTTTGACATGGTTGATGTGTTCATCCCATGGTCATATGTGAGTGCTGGGAATGCCTTTCCGACATGATGGTGGATGTGTTCCTCCCATGGTTAGATTTAAGTGCTGGGCAGGATTTTTTGACTGGGTCATATATAAGTGTTGAAGAAGAGGAAGACCTACATGGAGGCTAGGCTTACAACCAACATGAAAAAGGGATGGATCTGTAGAACTTCCTGTGATGAGTATAATTGCGAGATAACACCATTTGAATGAGATAGCAGAAGCAATAATGATGATCCAGTGATGATCCAAACTTGATGTTGATCCAATGATGATCCAGGCTTGATGTTGATCTAGTGATGATCCAGTTTCAATGATGATCCAACTTTTATGATGATCCAGACAAGAAGACTTGTGCTAATGAATTTTGTTAAGAGAATACCTTCCTAGTTAAGAGGGAGTGTTGATGTATTTGTAACTTCGGAATGTATTCACTTGTATATTTTATGTATTGTACCTCCATGTTCCTATTGGGAAGTATCTATAATGTAATTGAGTCATGTCATACCCTAATGTTCCTATCAGGAGAATGAATAACATAAAAAAGTCATGTAAAGTCATAGAGGGTAACCCTCCTTATTGTTCAAGGGTTAAAGTCCCGACAGTTTCGGGACACTAGGTTTATTAGACTCTCCTACAGAAGTCGGCCCTGGTAAGTAATTGTTAAGTGAGGCTGACTTGTGGTAGTGGGAATTAAGTGAACAAAAGAATATAAATAGAGAGTGAGCCTCTCTATTTATTACACACACTGACTCAATTGGGTCGCATGAGTGAGAGACGTGAAGCTCTCTCAAGTGAGAGAGAGAACAACTGTGGAGATCATCTTTTTTGTCTTTGGGTTTTACTGCTGCCATTTTCTCATTGTATCTCTGAGCAAGTTTCATGGTTTTCTCCTTTATGGTTTCCCCAATGAGAATCTCTTGTGTCTATTGTCTCTTGTGATTGATTGCTATGCATGTTATTCTCTCAGTTAAGATCCTAAGATCATATTGCTTAAATGATAAAAATATAACAATGATGACATGGAATTTGTATTATTTTTGCAAGGCCCATTTTAAATTGAAATTTCCTCTAATGAAGAGGACCTTTCAATTACTTTTACCAACGTGAAAGTGACAAGTTCACTCGACAATATTTTCATATTTTGAGAGTAAGAAAAGAGATTAGAGATGACTCCATTGGGGTTTATTTTTCATAAATAAATTTCACCAGCCTAAAAAAGTAATAAAAGTATACTCTGAACCTTTGTACTAACATTTAACGAGCATGACTATGGTTTGAAGAGCGCTCAGAACCTTTTTCATGTTTGAATTCAGAGCACGAAAAAGTGATAAATTAAGCCCAAACCACTTTTCATGTTTAAATTTGAGCATAAAAACTGAATAGTAAAATTGAAGAATCCGCTTCATTTTTTAATGAGCTTGAAATGGAAAAAATAACTATTCTCTACACCATCTTATTGTTTTTAGTGATCTCAAAGATCAGTTGGAAGAATGCTCAGGGTATTTGCTTCATTTTTTAATGAGCTTGCAACATGGAATGAATTGTGCTCACAATGTTATTTCATGGTTTAGAGATGTTAACACTAAGAATAAAGTATGCTCATGACAAGTATTTTTGGTATTATTTTCCCAATGTCTAGTGGTCGGTACTTTCCCCTAGTAAAACTATCCAATGACTGAAATTCAACATAAAGAGGTTTTATACATGCTCCCCAAGCTTTGTTTGATCTACCTACTCGTTTTATCTTCACCAAACTTAAAACATTTTTCTACTACTAACAAAAGGTTCACCAAATCCCAAGGAAAAAAGAGGATCTAACAAAATATGAAATGAAGGTTAAAGTCCTAAAAAGGATGGAGGACTTCTCTTAAAGGGATGACCTGTTTCATTTTTACATAAGCTTAAAATAGAAAAGAACTATGCTTGAAAGGCAGTTTCATTTTTATGCAAGATTGAAACCAAAGGTAAAATTTGCTTGAGAAAGCCTGTTTCATTTTTTAACGAGCTTGACATAGAAAGGAAACTATTCTCAATGAACCTGTTTCATTTTTTAATGAGATTGAAATAAAAAGAACTATGCTTAGGAACCTATTTCATTTTTTAATGAGCTTGGCACATAATCAGAACTATGTTCTCTTCCAGACATGATGTATAAAGGTTTGTAGGTTTCCACTCTTACCTAAGATTTTGGAGGATTAATTCCGGTATGGTGTCCAGATAATGCATACATTCCTACCAAGATTCCCCTTGATAAGAAGAATCTATTAGTTTATAAACAATTGAACTTTGACATGATGTCTAAAGTCAAGAGACATGGCCGATGAATGGGAAAGAACCATGAGAACATGTGGGACATTTAGGGAAGTATGATGACTAGAAGTCATACAACTATCGGGTTTAGAAAAGGAAAGATGATTAATGGTCACAATATTCCCATCATGGGGAAAATGAATCACTCGAGAGAGTGTGGACACTACAACTTTCATAGTGTAAAAATAATCTAGTCCAAGGAGTGTATTAAAATATAAGGGAGCTTGGACTACCATAACATCAATGAAGATAGTTTTCACTCCTAAGGTAATAGGTAAGTGAGGAAGGATCACTAAAGGTGTAGCAGGTCTTATATTAAAATATAGTATCTAGTCAAAATATGGTACAATATGATGAGAACCTTTATCTTTCCAAGCAGTTGAGGATAAAATACTAACAAAACCACCTTCATCAACAATAGTGTGAAGCATGCTCTTAGCAGTAACTTGAATAGATATCTAGAAAGGAATACCTGAAGGAATATGAGATTCTTTTAGATTAATACAATTAAAGTAAATAACCTTCATACTTTTAGAGGGTTAGGTTGAACTAGACAAAATTTTCCCTTGCGTAGAATAATCAGAACTGACTACGAAAAATTCAGATGTTTTCATTTCACTCTCAAATGGAAGAGAGGGACAAGAGGAATAATTTATCAAAGTGAATACTTCAATCTTAAACTCTCGGGTGAAATAGTGAGATCAGGTATATAATACATCAACTTGACCACTTTAATTTCACTCTTCAAAGGAAGAGTGGGATCAACTATGGATGAAATTGAATTGACCACTTGGTCAACCATTAGGGGTCAATAGACAACCTACAATAAACTGTTGAAAGCCATTGAGGAGGAACAATAATATATTCCAACAACTTTGAATATTCATCCATGGGACAAAGGTAAGTAAGGTGCATGTACTTACACAGCAAGTAGGGATTTCTGACTTTTCCTTTTCGACTCTTAACCACATAGTTGTTGGTTGGTGGAGTATCATCAACATGATGACTAGATCCTGATGACATGTGGTGATGGGAGCTATGGGACCACACTTCCAAAAATTGGGAAATTCCAATAAAATACTTTAGAAGGTGATCACCCTTACAAAGCCTACAAGGGAATTTTAGCTTACGAGCAGTTTTGGTAGGTATTTCAACACTATCACTAGGAAGAGTAGTTGGTTGGGAATTGGCGGGAATTTTTCCTTTCTTCGTCTTAATATTCCTTTTCTTCTTTGTATTATGCACCTGATTACCAGTACTACAAATTTAAACAGGAAAAGATGGGCAAAGGGGAGAAGACACATCTGCCAAAGAAGGTGTAAAATTCATAGGAGGTTGGTGTTCTCGTGAAGGAAAAATAACATCTAAGACACAAGGTGGGATTGGAAACATCTAGATAGAGAATAACTATACATGTCATCCTATATTCAATCTTGGAAGATTCAAGGTGGTCATGAGAGGAGTACAAACATTTCCAAATGAAGGAAAAAAAGGCCCTCCTTGAGAATTGACCTCTTGGTTCATAGTACCAGAAGGAATATCCATACCTGTATTAAAAATATATCTCTCTTTCTCATAATTTTAACTATAGAGGAAACAAGAAAACATGTGAAAGGAGTGGATAGAGAGTCAGGATACTCATGGGATTTCCAAACCATCACAACTCACTATATACTGTAGGGTCCAATATTAGAGCACAAAAAGGAGGATTGGGACCATACCCTTGCCTGAATACCTGACTACCTGGAGAGTACATGTCTAGTAATCTCCATGAGTAATGTTCTCAATGTATTTCAATGATAAGACAATAAAATGGATTTTATCGGATGGTATTAGGATCCCTAAAAGTGTCTCCCGATATATACATGGTATGTGGGAGCTCAATTTCATAGTAGTGGTGTCTAATGCACAATAGTACGAAAGGGGCCTTCCTATATACTTCTGAGTAGATGAAGTACCTTTTAATATACCTCAAGAATACATGAAAGGCCATTCGATATACCGAAGAGTATGTGGAATAACCCCAATATACCCAAGATACATTGTAGGAAATAAATGTCATCTCCTATGTTTAAAGACGTCGGAATGCATCTCTAACCTACCGCACCTTGCTAAATATTTTAACTTAGACTAATGCTTAATTTTATCTTTTGCATTTAAGTGGATGCATGAGGTGAACAACTGAAATATAAAACCATCCAAGTATGCAAATGCAAGTTTTTCAATTTAACTTTTTGGTATGCCCTACTTAAAAAAAAGGATAGAGGTTTGGTTATTTTCATTCAAAACACAAACAATCCCAAGAAAAGTATATCAAACTATTTCTTTCGTTTGTAAACTCTAAGCAACCAAAGCTTTATTTTGTAACTTGAAAAGAAAAATGAGATATTTTTTCAAAGGAAAAGATACTGCTACTTGTTCATACAGAACTTTCAATTCTTCATCTAAAAAAAGACTAACCTAGAAGCAAAACTTGTTTTTGTTCTTTTATTATAATGAGAACAAAAAACAAAAGAAGAAACATACAATGAGAACTCGAAAGTTTATCATACTAATAAAGAGTCATTTCTACCGTACAATTTATGATTTGTTTTCTCAATTTTTGTAATAAAAAACATAAAAGAAATATTTTACAATTAATGAAGAAAACAAAAGAAAGAAATATTTTCTTTTTTGTTGAATACAACAACAATTAGAGATATAAATGAAAGCATTTATTTTCAAAGTACTATTGGTTCATAACAAAGACAAACAAATAAGAAACCTTAAAGGACAAAATCAATTAAACTTCTCAAGTATGAAACCAAATCCAGACTTTAAACCTTTACAGATTTTCATTAATGACTATGAGTATTAGAAATATACCTAGAAACACTCAGAAACTAAAATTTATATGCAGTATTTCAAAAATCAAATAAAGGGTGGTATACTTACATGGCACCACGATTTGAGAGATCAGTACAAAACATTGGGAGACTAGCACCAAGCTTTACAAACAACTACAGATTAATGACACCATGTTATCCGGAATATTGCACCTTCTGTGGAAAGAAGTTGTTCCTCTGGTCTGAATGGTTCAGATCCA
Source organism: Pseudotsuga menziesii (assembly GCA_001517045.1). Lineage (NCBI taxonomy): Eukaryota > Viridiplantae > Streptophyta > Pinopsida > Pinales > Pinaceae > Pseudotsuga > Pseudotsuga menziesii. Next base: position 48,319 of record LPNX011123514.1, on the reverse strand, counting down.
GAACAAATGAGTGAAAAAAAAAGGATGAAGACCCTCCTTGAATACTGTAGACAATTGGAATACTACTTCGATTGTGAACCTGTGTACCTACAAACATATCAAACATACAAGCACATCAAAGCTACCAGAAAATTATATACTTATCCATGCTAGTGACTAAGGAATCTAGCAATATGTACCATGGATGATTTTAAGGAACCATACTTATTTAAAAGTGTATAAATGTTGGCAAATATTACCAATTCTTAAAACGCCAACTATAAAATGATTGGCAATATTTTTCAAAAAATATTTTAATTTACAAGGATTTTATATCGTTTATATAATAATTTGGTGATTTTTAGGGTGAAAATATTTTACCCCATCAAAATTGGGCAGAACAAGGCTTCAAAAAATGAAAAATGGCGAATCTTCTTTGGAAGAAAAACATGGAAAAATAGCCCACTGGGCTAAAATTCGCCCCTAAAATTATTCTTATTATGTACATGTGAAATCAAAAAAACAGTAATGTAGGACATACTTAAGCTTTGCATTGAGAATGTATGGAGAATCTTACAACCATTTCCTTAGTGTCAACAAGCCCCTCCACAACACAGACACTTCATCCCCATAAGCTCCAAATTTTGCTCTCTATGCTCTCCAATGATTTGGCCTAGGTAGTCAATCCAACAGCATAACAATACCTTTATAGTTGTCCCCCCTCAACTATGGATATGAGCTTGTATTTATAAGGCTCAATGGATAGGGATAGTTGAGAGAATGGTGGGTGAGGTGGCTGCAAGATCCTACCATGGGGGATCTCGAGCTCCAACTAATCCATAATGATAGGGATAAGGGAAGACATGAGGCTCAAGTTCTAGAAGCCTCGAGAAACTTCTCTTTTTCCCATTTTACCCAGGGTACCGCTTTTATTCCCTTATGACAGAGCGGTTTAGATGAGAACCTATTTAAGACCAAAGACCATAGGCGATGGCATCGCTTCTCTATAACAGGATACAGGTGGTGTTGATAAAGGTACCACTCATCAGCCACAGGGTAAGCGTGGTGCTATGTTTTTTCAAGTAGAATTGACAAACAGAGCAAGTTTCCACTCCAAGTGTTGGGATTAAGGGAAAACATGGAATTTAAGGGTCTCATCACATGATGGTGACAGGATTTAGGTATAATAGAATTCCCCCCAAAGCATGAGACTTAGAGGGATATGATAAGTGAGAGCTTTGAGAGAACAAGTTGTCACTTCGAGGTGAAAATGTCAGCACGGTCAGAGAATGTTGTCTAGGAGACATCGGTAGTACATTAATACTTTTGACTCATAGACAAATGTAACCAACTCATGGATGCAAACCAATACAAGGCATATGCATGAGAGGAATAAACAAGCATGGCTACTAGAATACAGTGTAGATCCATGTGATAGAAAACTCAAAATTGGACATAGCTACCGAACATACAATGTAGATCTATGTCATACAGATGCAAATTTGAGCATAGCCATGACCATACAAATGTGGATCCATGATAGATATAAAAAACTCCATCGTAACCTAGGGAAAACAATGAGCACTAAACAAATACCCAAGGTCTTTGTCTCATCTTCCACAAAGTACGATTCTATCCATGTGATTACAATGATATGAATTTGAACATGGTAGAAACCACTTGATTACCAGCCAATGATGTGAACCATTAACAAGTGCGAGAGAGATCACCATTTATGTCAATGATTCCCAAGGTATCCTAGTACAATCTACTGAGCGTGAATAGATTTCCTAATGTCAAACACCTAGTTGATTCCATTGATCAAAGGTCAATGAAGTGAACCTATGTCAAGAGGGAGATAATTCGTCATTAAGGCATACATATCTCAAGGTACTAATTTTTGTTTCTAATACTATTTCTCGGATGATGAGCTGATGTCGACAGGAATAGTCTCATCGAAGGAGGGCCATGATGAGTCGCACATCGACAACACGAAACTCAGAACATAGTTCTGAAATGATGTGAATGTAGTAACCATAATATTGACTCAAAAGTACTGACACAGAGACTGTTTTGACTACAAAGGAAAAAATTCTTCAACTTCCCTTTGAACATGGGGTGGAACGACAAAAGACTTGGTAGCATGACTAAACCAGACAAACACATAGTGCAATGATGGACAATGCATTCTTTTGAAAGAGTCAAAGGAGTGACATGAATCATGAAAGTGGATGGCGATGGAAATCAACTGAATACCCAATTGACTAAAATGATATGCAGACAAGTGCCATGTTCAAAGGTAACGACAAACTACTACCATTTGTTTGCAAAATGATTCCCTTCCCATTTTCCCCATCATTATTGATGAGTGCCCCTTTTCGGTTTTACAAGTTTAAAGAGGGTAACAAACAATCATTATAGCTCATTCAAAGACAAGTCCAAACTCATATGTTTTACGAACCTGAGAAAGGAGGGGTTCGTTCCCAAAAGAGGGTCTCTCAATGTTTAATTTAACAAGTCCAATGAAAGTTAACTTAGTATCGTTCATGTTTAGAGAGTCTCAACGACCATGGAAGAAAACCCCAAAGTGTCCTTTTTCATATGATTTATCCCCTAAGGCCCAAAAAAGTATAAAATAATACCTTAGAGAACTCTTGGAGTGTTCCTTTTTCATAAATAGTCTATCTGAACCGAAAAAGAGATAACCTACCATCGGAGAGATGACTCTTCAAATACTTTTACAAGTATGAAGAAGACAAGTACTTGACTATATTTTCAAATTTTAAGAGTCTGAAAAGAGATTAAATAATACTCTATGATACTTTTTCATGTTTGAATCTAGAGCACGAAAAAGTAATAAACCAAGATCAAACAAAATTTCATGTTTTAACCAGAGCATGAAAAATGAAAAGTAAGCTCAACACCATCTTACTATTTTTAACAAGTTCATTTTTACACAAGCTTGAAACCAATGGGTAAACTATTCTTGAAAAATCCCATTAACATGATATACAGAGGTTGGAAGATTTCCCCCACCATGATTGCTAGCGAAGCTTACCCCTAGCATGGTTTCTAGGGGCTCGACATGCCCCCCAAGCTTCATTTCATCTAATGATTCTTCTTCTATACCTAAAAACTTGGTTACTAATGTGAAAATGTTCACCAGGGGGTATGAAGAACGAGAATCAAAGAAGGTTCAAATTCTAACACTAAAGGGAAGACTCAACTTGAAACAGAAGGTCACTATGATGGGAACATGGTTTCATTTTTATGCAAGCTTGAAACAAAAAGGTAAACTATGCTTAAGGAATCCAACTTCATTTTTTAACGGGCTTGAAATAGAAAATGAACTATGCTCAGGAATGATTTCATTTTTATGCAAGCTTGAAACCAAAAGCTAAACTATGCTTGAGGAGATCCATTTCATTTTTTAATGAGCTTGACATAGAATGGGAACTTTGCTCATAGGAATTTGTTTCATTTTTTAATGATCTTGACAGAGAATGGGAACTATGCTCGCAGGCATCTGTTTCATATTTTAAAGAGATTGACACAGAATGGGAACTTTACTCAATACCCGCTCCTACCGAGCATGATATCCAGAGGTTGGTAGGTTTACCCCATTACATAAAAGCTAGCGGCTTAGCTCCATTATGATGTCCATAGGATAGAGCCATGCCCCCCATTTTACCTATGATAGGAATAAGCTAAGTATAAGAAGGGGAAGGAATCACAAGAACATGAGGCACATTTAGTGTAGTCTGATTACTAGGAGTCACACGATGGTTAGGTGTAACAAAATAAAGCTGATCAATGGTCACAATCTTCTCATCGTGGGGAAAATGCATAACTCTGAAGAGTGTGGACACAACAGCCTTCATGGCGTAAACATAATCACGTCCAAGGAGAAGATTGAAATATAAAGGACCTTGGACCACCATAACATCAATACTTCCAGTTTTCCCTCCTAATGTAATAGGAAAATAAGGAAGGATCCCTAAAGGTGTAGTAGGTCTTCTATTAAAAGCTAGTATCTGATCGGTGGTTGGTACAAGCTGAGGAAAACCTAAATCTTGCCAAGCAATTGAGGATAGAATACTAACAGAAGCCCCTTTGTCAACAATAGTGTGATCTATCCACCTAGTAGTAACATTCACAACTATGTGGAAAGGAACACTCGAATGAAGATGAGACTCTGTTAGGTTACTCTAGTCAAAGGAAATAACCTCACTACTCAGAGAGGGTTTTGTCTAAAGAGACAAAACTTCTTCTTGTTGAGAACAATTAGAATGAAGCATAAGAACTTCAGCAGGTTTAAGTGCATTCTCTACTGGAAGAGAAGAACAATACAAAGATTCGGTCAAAGAGACTACTTCAGTCTTAACACTCTCTGATGAAAGAGCGGGATCGAGTGGAAATGACATCGACTTGACCACTTCACTCCCCGAAGGAAGAGTGGGATCAATTATAGATGAAACTGAATTGATCACTTGGTCAACCAGCGAGCAATCAAGGGATAAATTACTATGACTTGCTGGAATCACATGTTGATGATCAGTAATATTTTCCAACCAACGCGAAGCTTCATCCATGCTTGGACAAAGAAATATACGATGCATAGCCTTGAATATCAAATAAGGATACAAGACTTTACCCTTACGACCTTTTACCAATGGGTCACTGGTTGAGGGAGTATTGTCAACATGATGATCAGAGGTTGATGACATAGATGGTTTGGAACTTTTATACCACTCTTCTTGTACATGGGAGAGATAGGGACACTCCTTAAGAAGGTGGCCCCCCTTGCAAAGCTTACAAGGGAACTTGGGTTTTTCGAGTGTTCTCTTAGAACGGGAACCATCAAGAGCATATGGTTGTTTCTTTTTCTCTTTCTTATCCTTCTTCTTACCCTTTCCTTTCTTCTTCTTCTTATCCACATGACTACTATCCATAGAGCTTTGGTCAAACAAAGAAGAAGAAAGGGATGAAGCACTAACCGAAGAAGAAGGAGAGGGATTAGGTTGAGGTGGATCCTCTCAAGGAGGAGAGGTGAAATTTGAGACATTAGGTTTAACATGAATTACCAGATTAAATAGCCAGACCGATAATCCTATAGTTAATACATGAATATTTAGAGTGGCAATAGAGGGAGGACCAATACCTTCACTTAGAGGGAATACAAAAGGTACACCTTGGAAAGGGACCTCTTGAGTGGTAGTCCTAGATTAGGATTCCATCTCTAAACTCTCTAAAAACCTCCTAACTACCATGCACAAGCAAGTACTACTCAAACTAAGAGCAACAAGAAAACATGTGAAAGGAGTGGATAAGAGTAAGGAATCTGACAGGACTATCAATATTTCACAAGCTTCAGTTGTAAAGCCAAGATGGCCAAAATGTTAACTCAGATGGTTTGAGGATTCCTAAAAGGGTCTCCTAATATACACAAGGTATGTGGGAGCTCAAATCGGTAGTAGTGTTGTCTAATGCACAACCGTTCACAAGGGGGCTTCCGATATACAATCGAGTACATGAAGTACCTTTCTATATATCTGAAGGGTACGTGAAAGGTCGTTCTCTATACCAACGGTATGTGGAAAAACTGCACGAGTCCCAGGATGTATTGCAGACAAAGCAATGATAGCTCCTACGTTTTACAATGCCCAAACACGTCACTAACTTATCACTCAAATTTCTAAAAGTTTTAACCTAGTACCACCGTTAATTTTATCTTGTGCATTTAGGTGGAACCATGGAGTGAAAACTTGAATTTAAAGAAGATGCACACTGATCTGTATGATATTGCAAGTTTTCCTCTTCAATGAAATTCTACCTAAGAGATGGAGAGAGATTTACTTTTCTTCCAAAAAAATGCACACCCAAATGCAAATGCAATTCTTTATTTTCAAATGAAGAGAGAAATATCAATGCACCCCAACAATCTTATGGGAAAAATAAAAAAGAGATCTAGAGAACATCGAACATAAATAAACCAAAAATGTTTCCTATCTTTTCATGCTTGAAAAATATGCATAGAAACTTAATGGAAAGATGATCTCACTAACGTTTCCAAACAAAACTAACTATAATGCACGCAAATATGAAAACAAATATTTTTTCTTAATAAAAGTAAGATCTACAATTTCAAACAATCATGCACAAAACAAGAAGAAAATAATTCAACAATGCTTTTGAATAAAGCAAAGGAGAGGGAAAACTAAAAATTTTCTTTGAAACAACCAAAGAAATGAAGAACCAATATTTCCTACCAAGCACTGAAAAAACCAGCATGCAAAAGGAAACAAGAATCACCCCAAGCAAAGAAAGACTCAAAACAACATGGATCACTCACACATTCCAAGTCCAAAACAAACCAAAGCATACACAAGAAAATGAAATGTATATTTCCAATTCCAATGAATAATATCTATAGAAAAGAGCAAGAGGTTTGAAGCAAAGAAAATAATGTAAACTCCAATGCAAGAAACATAAGCTCTCTTTCAATGCAGAGGGAATATAACAATCAAAGCGACTACATAATATACAATTCATGGCCCCTCTTGGCCGTGAGGGAGGATATATTTTTTTTAAAATACACTTCATTTTCATAAAAAGGCAAGACAAAAACACACAAAAATCAAAATACACAGTCTGGAACAAGGCCTACCTGGCACCGCACTGGAGGGGTCTTGGACAGAGCAGTTCTAGACGAGCACCACTTCTAGATCACAACACCCAGGCAGTGGCACCACTTATGGCTAATAGAGTTCAGTGGTGGCACCGCTTGTTTCCTACAACACATGCGCGGTTCCCTTTATGGATCCAAAACACAAGGAGAACGAGAAATCAAGTTAAAAATTGATCAAATTAAGGCAAATATTGATGAATTGATAGTAAAAAAGAGCATATAAAGTATAAATAATTCATATTTGAACAGATTTGAAAGTTTCAAACCAAAATTCACTAAGTCAGAGGACAAATCTGACTGAAGAGAGTTGGAGATAGAGTCTGGATTCGGATTAGAGCTCAAGGACCGAGAAAGATCAGATCAATCGATATTTGCACTTATCCCTAGTAGAGTTTCCATATTTGTTGTCAGAAATATTGTACCTTCTATGGATAGAAGTTGTTCCTCTTGTCTAAATGGTTCAGATCTAGAACAAATGAGTGAATGACAAAGATTGAATACCGTCCCTAAATACTGTAGACACCTAAAATACTGCTTCGATTGTGAACCTGTGTACCTGCAAACATATCAAACAGACAAGCACATAAAAGCTACCAGAAAATCATCTACTTATCCATGCTAGTGACTAAGGAATCTAGCAACATGTACATGTGAAATCAAAACAATAGTAATGTGGGACAGAAATCAGCTTTGCATTAATAATGTATGGAGAAGCTTACAATCGTTTCCTTAGTGTCGAAAAGTCCCTCCATGAGACAAACACTTCATCCCCATAATCTCCAACTTTTACACTCTATGCTCTCCAATGATTTGGACTAGGTAGTCAGTCCAACAGCATAACAATACCTCTATATTTCTCCCCCCTCAACTATGGATATGAGCTTGTATTTATAAGGCTCAATGGATAGGGATAGTTGAGAGAATGGTGGGTGGGGTGGATCCAAGATCCTACCATGGGGGATCTCGAGCTCCAACTAACCCATAATGATAGGGATAAGGGAAGACATGAGGCTCAAGTTCTAGAAGCCTCGAGAAACTTCTCTTTTTCCCATTTTACCTAGGGTACCGCTTTTGTTTCATTATGACAGAGCGGTTTAGATGAGAAATGCTTTAAGACCAAAGACTATAAGCAGTGGCACCGCTTCTCTATAATAGGATATAGGCAGTGCTGAGCAAGGTACCACTCATCAACCATAGGGTAAGCGCGGTGCTAGGTTTTTTCAAGTATAATTGACAAATAGAGCAAGTTTCCACTCCAAGTGTTGGGATTAAGGGAAAACATGGAAGTTAAGGGTCTCATCACATGATGGTGATAGGATTTAGGTATAACACACCACTCTGTGTCCACTAAAAACTAGCGGTGGCACAATGAGTTGCCTTAATAGAAGGTGTGATAGACACACTTTTTACTCTTCCTAGGCATGGTGGCCCAAATGTATTTCGAAATCATAAAAAAGGAGAAACAAGACGTGTGTTAGAGCTTGTATACTGGATACAAATAGAAAATAAAGGAAGGAACATGAAAAATTCAAGGCAAACAAAGGAAAATACACCAATTTCAAATCAAATCTCTCAACTTAACAAGTAGATCTGATATATGAATTGAAATTACAAAATAAAGAAAATATTACTACAAGACCAAGAATATGATCCCTCCTTTGTGGATTTTCCACTTTTGTTATGGAAATACTCAGCCAATGCTGACAACGTTTGTTTCCCTACCTTGAAAGACTCAAAACTAGAACAAAACACCTACATAACAAAGAATCTCTCACTAGGATTAACTAAACTACTTGAATTGACTTCTCTCTTTACCTTTTTAGAGGCTCAAAAGGTATGAACCTTGATGTGCTTGAGCTATGCGAAGATCCCACAATAGACACAACAGAAAACAAACCAAGTGAGAGTGAAAAGATAATTTATAATCCTATATAAAATACCAAGGAGTTAAACAATAAAAAAGGCATAACAACAAGATATACAATTCTTATAAGAAAGAAACTATATTTGCATTAAAAAATAAAGAAGGAGAGTACACAACCAATGCCTTGGTGTTGATAAATCTTCAAAATGGGGTCTTTCCTAAAATATTTGAACTTGCCTCCTAATCACTCAAGAGTCTAAGGGAATTTGGACAGAATTTAGATGTTATCACACATTCTTCAGCCCTTTTTCCATGAGAGGTGAGATAGTATATACAGGATTCAAAGGATAGAGTAGGTTGAGGATACCATGGGAGACATGGAGGGATCATCTCGAGGATAGGGGATCTTGATTTACACCTATCATGGTTGATAGGGGTGAGGCTCCACCAAGTCCATCTTCAAGAATCCTATCGAAATCTCTTTCTTTTTTCCTTCATAAGTCGAGCACTACACCTTTTATGAGGAATACAAGCGGCACTAGGGGAGAACCACCTCCTGTAACTGGGAAGCATGTGGTGGAACCACTCTTTCCAAATGGCAAAAGAGAGTTGTTGAGATGGTTACTGCTACTTGCACATGGGAAAATGCAGTGGTGGCTCAGAGTAAGGAATTTCTCTTTCCAAGTCATTTTTCAACTTCAGTCCTTAGGGGATTTTAGGCAAACAATGAGATACCTATCTCATAACATGGTGTTGATGAGAATAAGGTGTAACAGTTTTAGAAGTTACTGTCCCGCATACTGTGAATGTAGTTCTAGAATTCAATTTTTGTGCACAATGTGAATTAGCTTTAGTATTTACTTTTCAACCGAGTGTGAATTAGTTTTAGCATTTACTTTCATGTCATGTGATTTATTTTCCTTGCAGTTTAGTTTCAATAGTTGTTAGTCATATAGTTCTTTTCCAAGACTATGTAAATTGTCCATACCAATGTTTGTTAATAACGTTATTGAACTACAACTTCAAGTAGATAAACCAATGTAAGAGGAGATTGTGTTTTGCACATACAATGCATGGTAAGTCACAAGTTTTCAACGAACCCTGAGTTGACATTTAGTTCCCACCTCTTAGTTTTTTTTGAGTAATTAGAAGGAAATTACAAATCCCGCCATTTTAGCGTTGTTGTCAGGGAGTTACCATCACCACTGTAACATTGACTTGGTTTACATAACTATTTTTGTGTGAGAAGTTTTTCTCTTTTTGCTTGAGTAAATTTTCTTTTTGTAGCAAGATATTTTTTTCATTTATACATGCATATGTTTTTGTTTGAAGGAAAAATGCATAGAGATAAGTAATACACAAATATGACCTGACTCTAGCACTTTTATAGTGTAATTAGCCTCCGCAAGTGTCTGCAAATCGGAAACATATTAATAGTTTATGCAATAGCAATGGATTTGTTTATGACTTCTATTTTCATAAATAAAATTAAATATTGTAGAGAATGGTTATGTGGTGTAGTAAGAGCAACACATATTACTAAATTGTCTTTTCAAGAAATCTTGGAAATTGAAATGAGGTTTGGTGAATGAAGATTCTATTGAAGGATTCAAGAGGATTCAAGGGGATTCAAGGGGAAGAAATTGAAGGAGCACACAAGACTCAAAATTTTTAAAAGGGTATGTAATATGTCATTCAAGTCATAAAAATACATCCTTTAGCATTAAAATAAAAATTTTGAAGTTTTAATGTAGTCATTTATTCATATCTTGCAATCTTTTCAAATTTTTTATGATGTGTAGCTCAACTACATAACCTTAAAAAAATGTATGTGTAGGTCAAATCACGGTTTGAAATGCTGATTTTGTATTTTGATTTTGATTTATTACATTTAAATTATACCCCTAAAAACATTCACTTCCATGTATATCATCATTTTAGTGAGAAATTGGCTATTGGAGCATTTTGGCTTGGATGGCTTACTCAAAATGTAGCCGAGACAATCATGTTTTGAGGGACGATATGGGAACATTTTTAAATATTGTTCCTATGCAAAGTATCCCTTGAAATATGGTTTCTATTCTAGTTTGAAATTTTCAATTTGGATATCTAATGGAAAAGATATGGTCAAAATACTGACTATGTGCAGAGTAGGAAGCTCGAGATTAGAGTTGGGATAGTCACGTTTTAGGTGACCAAATGGATGAATTTTTAAAACATGTTACTAATGTATATCATCATATGAATACAACTTACAATTCAATTTCAATCATTCAATTATGATATCATGGAAGGAAATTATGTCCACAATACTAATTGCCTATCTTAAATCAATGCTACTGGAACTGTGTATCATAGTATGATCATTGAGATATACATGCCATCAATTTTTGTTGTATTCAAAAACTATTTCTATTATTTGTACTTACATGAATCTAATTTCATATCCAATTGGAATCAATTCAATCCATCATTAAATTGAAAGGTTATGCTCAAATTAATGATTGTTGGTCTAAGTTGGAAATTTCTGTAATAGTATCAAAGAGAGGTTCAAACTCTTGACATTAAGGGATTTGTTGAATCGATATTATTATAGATCTATTGATTAAAAAATAGTGCCTACTATTATGTCAATAAGATACAAAGGAAAGGCTTATCACGGGAGTTGTGAGGTAAAAAATGAGCCTCAAAACAAAAATTGTACCATTAAAATTCGCTTTATAAGAACCAATAGGATTCAAGATGATGATGTCAACCATAAGGGTAAAATTTGTAAAAAAAAATGCAGGAAAAAAAATTACTTTTTCTTATTGCATTTTTGGCATATCTTCTTATGGGTTCACCCAAATTTCAAGTTTGGGGACTCGTTGGATGCGAAATTTAATATTAAAATAAATTTTTATTGAAATTTTCATTTTTGGGTGTCGTGGGTACCTCAGAAGTATGTAGTGTGGGTATGTGTTGGATGTATAATTAAATTATGCATCCAATAAGTTCTCGAACTCAAAATTTGGGTGAACCAATAAAGGGATATGTCAAAAATACGATAAGAAAAAAATAGCTTTTCTTTTCCCACTCCAAACTTTAGAACTTTTATTTTATTATTTCCCTTATAAGGCTCATTTTAGAACTCAAATTCCACTAATGTATCAATTCCATGTTTGTTTTTAAGTTGTGGAATTGTTTTGGAAAGCGATTGAGTTCAATTCGTTATAGAAATTTGTATTGAATTTTATTTTGAAAAAAACAAAAAAAATATTAAGATTATAGATTTGTATTATATATTGAATGTATCCCTTATTGAAAACTAACTGGGTATGTTGGTTCATAAATGTGTTTATGAATCTCTATTTATACCATTTGTATCAATATGCTTTTAGATCGATTCTATAAATCTGTTTTTAATTCAAACAATTGAGGGTTACTAGGTAGTTTAATATACAGTATCACGTATAGGTATTTTAATAAACAGTATCACCTGTAGCATCCTAAAAGGACTTAGATCTGGCATTTCAATTCTCTGTTCATTATGAGGAATCAATAAGACAGGTCACACCTTCCTGGTTGACTTATTCACCTAGTACGGGTTGAAATCTAATAGCGATCTTGGAACGGTTCGAAAAATTGTATTGGGTAAGTTTTCACTGACTAACTAAGTAGCTTGTTCATATTTACTAGTTTGCATGTCATGGATGTGTAAATTATTCGATCTTATTTCCATTGTTTTCCACAAAATTATTTATCCGAATTAATTTTGCATGAAAGGGTTATTTTGTACTTATGTCAAATTTTACATATCCATGGGAGACATTAATGGTCAAATTTTTGTGTTCTCCTAGTCATACATTGCATGTATCCTATGGATATGCAAATACAGGGCATAGTGCAATTTTGGAATGGCATAGCCAAGCTCATTCAATATCGAGTTTTGAGCATAGGTTGGAAAATAAGTAGGCATTCCTATTTCTATGTCCTTTCATTGGTTTTTATTTTTTAGGGAGCCAGAAATTGAATTTGAAAATCTTATCGTATAGAATCTCAAAATTTCAATCTAGGCATGAAATCATCACTGATATGATATTCACCTTGTAGTTGTTATTCAATCTGCATGAGATCTCGCGAGAATATATTATAGCTGAACAATTCCCAATGGATTTCAAATTAAAGATTCCAATCCGCAAAATCAAAACAAGCCAAGCGTAGAACATTCCAAACAATTTACAAATAAATCTTAAACTAAAAATCTAACAAAAAAACAACAATCTAAAATAAGAAAAATAATTAAAGTTGAATTAAAATAACATTACAAATCCTGTAGTGAAATAGATGAGCTAATGGATTAGTGACGTGATCCAGTTATCATATCAATAGACAATGGATCTTATTGACATTTGTTCTCTGTTTGGAAACCAAGTAATTCCCATATCTTGTCGATTTAGAAGCTTTTCTATTTCATAATTTACATTCCTTTTTACCAGTGATCAATCTCTGTGACCTAGTTCAGTGATGATTTGAAAATAAAATAACGTGATAATCATTTTTGTGGGCTGGTATTTTAGATAGTAATTCTATTGAGAGATATTGGGCTCAATATTTTACATGATTGAATGGAATCAAACAAATTTTTGGGTGTCATTTGGCAACAATTTTGGCGGTCTAAGGATATGGTGGAATTATATTGGCTTTGATGGTATCACAAATTTTTTTTTAGTGATGACTTCTTTTGACAGGTTGATCACCGACCTCTAGACATGGCATGAAATAGGAGCTAACCTTCAAATTGATACTCTTTTACAACTTCAACAATTTTATACAAATCATGGTTAGATCAAAGTTATTTCATTCTAGGATCTCGACTATCTGACAAGACTCTCTAAATTTTTGAACATTCTGTTATCACCCAATAATTTTCCTATGGTTGTAGGAGGAAATCAATAGCGTAACCATTTAAAACCAATATTTATAAGGCTATATTCTAGGCTATACAGTTAGAGAGGTCTCTCTCTTTGTCACACAGTTATTCACATACACATTTGGATTTAAACAAGCATTTAGAAGGCTTGATTTCGGAGGGGAAGGGTTTTGGGTTTTAAAGGGTTTAAGACAAACAAACAAATAGCACCATTGGGAAATTGAGTCAAAACCTGAATCATTCAAGGACTTACAAAAAATAATGACCAGCGTATAACCTTCGTAGTCTGAGGAAAAATAAGTGTTAGTATTTAGAAAAATATATTTGAGAGATGGCAAGGGGAAATGAGAAGAATCCCTATGAGACAGGAGGTGCCTATCTTTGGATGAATCTCCTGCAACACCTTTAGAAGAAGCAACAATAAAGGCTTCTAACTGAAATGGAGCATCTAGCAGAGGATGAATTCCAAGACAATTATCATAAACACAAACAAATGCATTATCTGATGCAAGGAGCGCTTAATAAAGAATGGATTCCTTGGATACAACTAGAAACACATTGGCATAAATTACACAAACATGGAAATGAAGCATACAAGGGAAAACAAAATGAAAAATGAACACCGTGATGAATCTCAGACATTCAGGGCATACTTTGCATTAATGGTCCCAAGAAAAGTTCTAGATCTAGCAAACCAAGAAAAAAGGCTTCAAAATGAATGTCTAACTCTTTCTTCCTCTGTAGAGGTTACATTTATAGCGTCATGGGCTCCAAACACCAACCTCAAAAAAGAGCCAAGTTCATTTTACAAAAAATGAGAATCAATCATGCACACATTAAATCCTAACGAATTCTAATTTGTCAAATTCTCCATGATCACGAGAAAATCGAGAAAGAATGTTGAGCTACGTGTGATGGACAAAATGGGAAAACTAGACACCTGGAACTTTGGCTCACTTGATTGAGAATGATGGTTCAGAGCATGTCCAATGGCCTGCAATAGTTTCATTCCTACTTTATTCTTCCACCTACGAAATCATTCTGGGCCGTTGATTTCCTCAATATTCATACTACATCGTTGATATGAGATTAAAATGACGGAAAGTGGATCACAAAAAATGGGCTTCCAGATTTCTCGAGGCTCAATTTGATCTTTCCAGTACTACCTTATCCTTTCTTCCCTTTAGTTGTCTGTTTACTTTGGGTTCATCCTCATTCGTTGACCTGAGATCAACCTACAGGCTATGGAAAGAAGAAGTCAAGTTGTCTACTTTCATGATGCTAAATTTTCTACATTTCCTCTTTCGGCCTCTCCACTCACTTTTGAGCCATTGATATGTGCAGAATATTTCCTAATTGTTGATCTTGTGGATTGTGGAAAATGGTATTTCAACTTTTTTGCAACCAAAACTTTGTGTTTTTTATTTTCTCTTTTGGACTCTCCACTACTTTCTCAGTCATTGATCTATGCAAAATATTTCTAGACCATCGATCTTGTGAATCACGAAACGTGGATTGCGGAAAGCGGGTTCACCAACTTTACGACCAAAATTTCTCCCTTTAATCCTTTCACCTTTTTGATTCCACCTTTTTGATTCCACTAAATAGCGGAAAATAGAACTTGACTTCTCCAATTTTCTTAATCAAAATTTCACCTTTTCCGCTTTTGCCACTCCTAATCTTTTATTGATGGAAATGACTTTCGGCCTTTGATATTCTTAGCTATGCATCTAGGACGCCCATTCAGTTCAGAATTTAACGTTGATCATATTTTTCTTATCCACGCATATTTATAAGGCTAAAACATGGGATTTTCAATAATTTTTTACTAGCTCATCCTTTTGCAGAGGAATTAGCGTGGATGCATCTGTAAAAATATTCAAATTTTAGCACAAGTTCTAACAACAACTCCAACTCGAGGATGCTATCCTCCATGTGAGGTAGCAGAGAAACTCACAGACCAAGTTTCTGATCCATTGGGATAATCCCAATATTTTCCTGAAATCCCCAACATGCCCTAAAAAACAAAAAGTGAACTAATAGTGAAAACAAACTGAAAAATTTCTAAAGAAATGCTCGCCATGTCGAGCTTATTCACACCTACCTACCTACCCTACTTGACAAAACATTAATTTCCAATCAAATAAATTATGACTTTGAGTGAAGCCAACCAAGCAATTGATTCAATTATTGAGCTCCTTCATCATGCTTAATCAGAAATGAAGGACTTAATGGAAAAATGTTATGATGAGGGATCTGATCTTTACTGTAGATACATAACCAACCATTATTATTGCAAATATTTTCAACATATTCAGCCATTGGATCATGCCAATCTACAAAATTTTATGCTATGTACCTTCCATGACAATGTTGCTCCATATAGTCAGCCACTGGATCATAAAATGCATGACTGTCTTCAATTTTTTTTGTCATTTTCTTTCCCCACTAAGGCTTCTCAAACTATAACTCCACCTACACACTGTCAAAAAAAATTTCACAAGATCCTTGAAAATAATGCTCATGACATTCTACAAATGGAGCATCAACAATCTCCTTTAAAATTTCTGAAGGAAAAGCTTCACTCTCTTTATGTGCTTAAGCATAAATATCATCCCCTCCTTCATGAAAATAAAGTGAAATGAACTCTTCTTGACATGGAAATTATGAATTTTAAGAGCATGAAGAGACATCCAATTTAGGACTCTCATATTCCAAGTAGCCATCCCCATATTCATCATATATAGGTGGATTGAAAACTTCTTCAAAACCAACACAGAAAGAGTTTGTAACAGGATGATTACATTCTTCATAAAACAAATTGTAACACTCCTCCTGTACAACACCAGGCTATTTATCTTCTCACTCATAAAGAGAAGGACCAGAATGCAAAGCAGATTCTACTTGTTCACCCTTCTCATTATCCATTCCTAAAAATTCCATGGCATTATTCATAACCTCAATTTTCTATGTTTGATTAGAAACTATTAATCTTTGTTTCATAAAATAAAAATGAGGAAAAAACATAATATAAACAACTACTTTCATCCTGCTCACTATCCTCCCTATCTTTAGAAATCTGATCATGGATTACAATCATATTTTCTCCATTAACCAGAATAGGACTTGCAAAAGATTCAGCCGGTTGTTTATTCTCTTTTGATTTTCGATCTGAATCTATCTCTACAATATGACTGTCCACTTCTTAAGAAAATAAATTATGCTCTTCTTTAGTAAGGTATATCTAGAAATCAATATCATCAGAGTGATGATTTTTATTTTCCATTGGATCCTCTCCTCCCTCCTCAACAACATAATTATCCAGGAAAGGTGGCATGATTTGTTGGTCTTCATCAATTCTTTGATTTCTTAGAGGACAAAGGGGTCTTCCAAACTTCTGGTTTCTATTATGTTGATCTTGATTTTCTATGGGAGGTGGTATATTGTCCATAGTAAGTCTCTCCATTAACTTTTCCATGGTTTTCATCATCATGTCCATCCTGTCCTCTTGTGAGTTAGAGGAAGCAGATTGTTTAGGATCTTTATCCTTTCTTCTTTATCCCTCTTCCCTCCTTTTCTCTCTAGCAGTATTCAAGTTCATCTCTATATCTATGTTGTCATTCATCATATCAGCTAGGGAGGCCATGGGGNTTGTGGGTTTTAAAATTATTAAAAATTGAACCAATATATTGTAGGTATTGGGGGGATGAGGGGTTTAAGGTGGGGGTGGGTAGGGTGGTTTATAAGGATCGAGGTATAAAAAAGGGTGGGGAGGAGGTTTTAAGTATTGGGAGGGGGTTTCAACAAAAAGAGTTTGGGTCAATATTTCTTGAAATTAAGGGTATTATTTAATATCCCACGATTGCACGTGCTATGTGAGATGTTCACTAAGTGAAGTCCTCGTGAGGGAGGAAAATCTTCTTTCACTGAGCCACAAGGTAAATTCGCTATCAAAGGCTTCGACATATTGGAGTTGGGTAGAACCAGGGGGAGGTTTGAACTAAGAAGGGATGGAATTATATACTTTCATAAACCTGGCAGAAAACTCCTCGACATATTCAATCTCCCTCCTCTTCGTGGAATGGAATTGGGACAAACATTTCTTGGAGTATTTCTTTTTGCTCGTTTGTTCTTGAAAGAATCCTCAAAATATTGATAACTGAGAATGGAGTTGTCGAGAAGACTTTTGAACCATTTTCTTGCTTCTCTAGCAAGAATATAGGAAAATAGTCCAACTTTAATATCCTCATGGTCTACTTCTTTGAGGTTTGTCCAGTCTAAAAACCATCCCAAGTGATCCTTAGTTTAGTTCCACCTCTCCCCATTAAATTGTTTGAGTCTTTGGGAATATCCCTAGGGAAGGTCATGAAGAGAAACAGGGAGAAGTAAATGGGAAAACATTTTAGCCTTTCTCAGGGTTACATCAGTGTTCTCAAGAGGAATTAAAACTAGTGTGACATACATAATCAATCGGCTATGAGGAATGAGAGAGATATGGAGGATTGTAAAACTAATTGATGAAGGATGCCTAATCTCTAAAGTGGTGGGGAATCAGAATATGGAAGCAGAATGCTATGTGGTAGTGGATTTCAATGAGTCTAATTCAGATGGAAATAGGGGGAAATATTGATCAGAAAAGGGTTGGATATCCCTACCTAGAGACTCAAAGAAGGATGTGGTATCAACTTCAGCAACATGAGTTTTACAGGGATGACCATTGCTCTTATGTGGCTTGACTAAAGGATCTTGGTCAAAATCATATGTACAATATAAGGGATACTTTCATTTCTTAAAGAAGGATATACAAGGGTAAATCCGTGGCCTTGTTTTGAGTGCAATAAACAATGGGAAATTCCTTTGACAAGCTTAGGAAATGATAGGAAAAAATTTACAAGAAATGATAAGATATATTGGAGAAGATTCATACTTGAGTACCTTATTTTTTCGCCATTCCTTTCCATGTCTTTGTAGTGAGCTCATTTCCCTAGTAGAATATCCATAGAAAATTCTAAAGACTGGATTCTTTGAAGGTGTAGTTGCCAGGTTAAAGATGCACAACCTTCTTGATGTTTGACCGTTGTTCACCATAAACAGTCAAACTTGAAACTCTTTACAGCTTCTTGGCCGCTAGTATTTCCAATGGAGTCATCTTACAAAATATTTGAGTGGAGTCTCCAAAGAATATAAAACCAACATGTGCCTATGACCGACTGCTCAACCAAGTTGTAGAACTAGAACAATGTCATTTCCCCAAAGAGATAATAGCAATTAGTCCCCGACAATTGCACCAATAAGTTATCATGAAATAATTTTCCTATGGTTGTAGTAGGAAATCATTGGGGTAACCATTTCAAACAAATATTTAGACTGTATTCTATCCTATATAGTCAGATAGGGCTCTCTCTTCATCACTATGTTATTTACATACACATTCATAAGGATACATTTCTAAGGGGAATGGTTGTTTAGGTTTTAAAGGGTGTAAGACAAACAAACAGATAACAACATTGGGAAATGGAGTAAAAAACCTGAATCATTCAAGTACTTACAGTAAATAATGACCAGTGATAACCTTCATAGTATGAGGCAAAATAACTGTTAGTGTTCAATAAAATATTTTTGAGAGATGGCATGTGGAAATGAGAAGAATCCCAATGAGACAGGAATCACCTATATGTGGATGAATCTCTTGAAAAACCTTTAACAAAAGCAACAATAAATGATGATAACTGAAATAGAGCATCTAACATAGGATGAATTCCAAGACATTTATCATAAACACAAACAAATGCATTATCTGATGCAAGAAGCGCTTAACAGAGAACAAATTCCTTGCATACAACTAGAAACACAATAGAAGAAATTAAACAAGCATGGAAATGAAGCATAGAAGGGAAAAAAAACTGAACATTGAACACCATGATGAATCTCAGACATTCAGAGCATACTTTTCATTAATTATCCCAAGAAAAGTTGCAGAGCTATGAAACCAAGAATAAAGGCTTCAAAATGAATGTCGAACCTTTTCTTCCTCCATAGAGGCTACTTTTATAACGTCATGGGCTCCCAAGACTAACCTTGAAACAGAGTCAAGTTCAATTTACCAAAATCGGGAACCAATCCTGCACACATCAAATCCTAATGAATTCTGATCTGGTAGATTCACCATGATCATAAGAAAATTGGGAAAGTACTCTAGGCTATGCCTGATAGACAAAATACGAAAACTAGAAATGTGGAACTCTGGCTCACTTGATAAAAAACAATGGTTCATAGAACCTCCAACATTGTGCAACAATTTCATTCCTACTTGATTCTTCCACTTGTGAAATCCTTTTGGGCCATTGATTTCCTCAATATTCATACTGCATCGTTGATCTGAGATTAAAATGACAGAATGCGGATCGCGAAAAATGGGCTTCTAGCTTTCTCAAGGCTCAATTTGATCTTTCCTCTCTTGCCTTATCCTTTCCTCCCTTTAGATTCCACAACATTGGTTTCCTTCAGGTTCATTATCAGCCATTGGTCTGAGATCAGGTTGTGGGCTACAGAATGCAGAAGCCAGGTTTTTTGCTTTCACGATGCTAAATTTTCTACATTTCCACTTTATACCTCTCTTCTCCCTTATGATGGGTTGATCTACGTGGAATCTTTCTGGACCGTTGATCTTACAGATCACGGAAAAGAGGATTTCCAACTTTTCCACAACCAAAACTTTGTGTTTTCGATTTCCACTATCCGCCTCTCTGCTCCTTTCCGGGCCGTTGATATGCATGGGAGCTTTCCATACCGTCGATCTTGTGGATCACGGAAAGCAGCTTCACCAACTTTACGAATAAAATTTCTCCCTTTCCTCCTTCTGCCTTTTCGATTTCTCATTTTTTATTTTGGTAAAGAGCGAAAATTAGAACTCGATTTCTTTAAATTTTTTAACCAAAATTACGCCTTTTCTACTTGCACCACTCTCGATTTTTCTTTGGCGGAAATGATTTTCGGCCTTTGATCTTCTCACCTATGCATCGAGGTTGTCCAGTTAGGTAAGCTTTTAACATTGATCATATTTTTCTTATCTATGCATATTTATAAGGCTAAAACTCAGTTTTTCAATAATTTTTTACTGGCTTATCCTTTTGTAAGGGAATTAGCATGGATGCATTTGTAACAATCTTCAAATTTTAGCACAGGTGATAACACCTTCATCAAAATAAAATCTCTCGATATTTGAAATATTGAAGTCTTATTCTAATACTGCGTAAACCTGGAATTGTCAATTTCTTAGGAAATCTTGTTAACATGATCCTCAACTTCAGGAATCATGATGAAGAGTTAAGGAAGAGTAACAAGAGAGAGGGATTTTTGGGTATGAGGTTTGGTTTTATTTTTGTGAATCCGAGACAATTTTTCGGTAGCTACACGTGGCCAAGGGATTGTATGGGCTTGTTGACTTGAAAAGAGTGGGAACTGTCATGGCATAATTTGTGTTGAAGAGATGAGGTGATGGATTTTTGTTCATTCTTTGTTGATGGGGCATCTTTCGTTGTGCATGTTGAAGGAGAGAATATGATGAGTTTTTGTGTAGTGCACGTTCCCTCGAGGTGTGCTCGTTTAGAGTGATGGCACTCTGGTTGATTTAATTAATGGTGAGATATATCATAGGGAAGGTAAAATTTAGACACTCTAGAATTTTGGAACATTGGATAATGGTCTCATTTTGCAGCTCCCTTCAGTCAAAAATAATGTACAACTCATGGAAATAACACCGGAAATGATGTAGATGCAGGTCTAAACATGTCGCACGGGTTTGAAATCACAAAATTTAGAGGAGATTTTTCAAAATAAGAGAAGAACCTTTAAATTCTGTTTTCAAGGAGAATAAGCTGCCGTGAAAATTTTCCAAATATTTCTCTTTATGGAAGTTCATGATTCAATGCGGTTTAATTGTCATATTTGAGTGATTTGAGGCATAACATAGTTAAATTTTAGCAAGTGTGTTTTCAAGCAGACAAGTTGGTGTGAAATTTTGGAAAATTTATTCTCTTTACAAAACTTCAAGCTCCAATGTGGTTTAAATGTTGTAATTGAGGCATGACTGGGTTAAATTTCGGCATGGTTAGCCGAATTTGAACCAAATTTTCCATTAGATTCATAATTCTTTGCAAGAAACAGAAGGCAGAAATGAAGTGCAAGTTATAGACTAAAAGGTCTATCTAAATTGTTTTTATTGAGTGTCATGTCCCCTCCCGTCATCCCTACTATGGATAGGACACCACTACAGTGCTAGTTCTATGAAACGGGCTATCTAGCCCAATTATGAACATAAACATAAAATGCATTGAACTAAAATACATACATAGATTCATCATACACGAAATATAAAGCGGAAACAAAACTTATTCAACACATTCAACATGTTCATATTAATTCATAAAAAAATACAGTTGCGGAAATTAAATACACAAATAGTACTTATCTTGAGAAGAAGCTTCCCTGCAACGAGCTATGTCACTACAACGTTCCACCCAACCATAGGCAAGTGTGCTCATAAATATCTTAGCATCACTACCACCCCTGATATGGGAATGATTTTCACAAGGAACTAGGAAACAACAAGCTTACACACAGCAATACCATACAACCACAGTCAAGCCAACACACAGTTGGGTTTCACAGACTGTCTAGCCCAACCAATAAATAATTTGTTTTCATAGGCTACTAAGGCAATAAGCCAATTGCACATGGGTTCCTTGGAATTACTTAGCCAAGGAAACAATCACATCCAAACATAGTCAACTTTTTAATAGATGGGTTCCTTAGACTTACTCAGCGAAGCCAACACAAGGATGCCCTTCCCAGCAAAATACAAGTTCTGAGTTGTATAGAAACGTTTGGAAATAAAAGAAGAAAATGGTAGACGGGGAAAAACAACCCAAGGGAGAAAATACATGTTAAGGAAACGCTCATGGACATTACAAGAGAAAAAATGACCCCTATTAACACCCAAATCGTGAATCTAAATACAAACAACACCTATAGGCATTATGGGAGCAAATATGGCCTCCATAGACCCCCAAATCATGGTTCTCTTCTTCCCATTCACTGAACAATACAAAAGCAGTTTTCCCAACTTGGAGAAATTAAGGAAACGATATAAGAACATGAGGGAAACTCCCAACTTGCTCACAGGGGAAAAAATGACTGTCGTAAACCCAAAATCGTGGTTCTCTTCTACCCATTTGCTCAGCAATACAAAAACGGATTTTGGGCACGGAGAAGCGAAGAAAACATCAGAGATCATGAGGGAAAAAATCTCAACAAGCTCAGCTGTGTGAGGAAAGGAAAAACATCTTCTTAAACCCCCAAAATCATGGATCTCTTCTCTCATTCACTTAACAACACAAAAATGGGTTCCCAACCATTGAAGAATGAAGAAAAATGGAGGAAAATGTGAGGGAGAGAGAGCTCCGCCTCCTCCAGCTACGTGAGGGAGCCAAACTTGAATGAGAATGAGTGAGGAATGAAATACATGGGTGAATAATGGATTGGGCATGCCTTTCCTAGCATTTACTTGCCCCACAAGTCAAAAACACATTTTTTCCAAAATGGATGGTCTTCCCAATTCGAATTTGACTCGCATACCTTTTCCATACCAAGGAAATAACTTCCTCAAACAATTTGTGGCAGAAATAAATGATTGGGAAAAAAGACAAAATGGGTAGTTAACAACTTTATGTGTTTTCCCTTAGACATTTGGATTTTCTCCATTGGCTCAACGGTTTGAATGTTTCCCCGTCCCTTTTCCTTGTGAAATCATGCCCCCATCTCTTTCACGCTGCGGTGCATAGCTAGTTGTAGTATTTTTATTAATTTTCATTTTTACATGATGTCTCAAAACATAGTGTGCCTTTTCGTCATCGATTTTAATCGTCAATACATAAAACAATAAACAGATGGTGGGGCCTTTTCCTTGAGCTCCACACCATGATCAAATAAAAATATTTACATCATGTGCAATTCAATACCATGGGGTCGAAACTGGGGCACACATTCTCCTCCCCCTTGGGGGGAAAACCGAGGTGTTACATTGAGTTTTGATTTAATGAAAGTATGGGATTATAAATAGAGCTTGAAAAGCTGTTAGATAGCTAGAAGTCTAGAGTATTTGCAAGTTCTGAAATTATAATCATCATCTTAGACTTTACAAGATTTCATTTCAATTAATCCTGTGAAAGGGAATGGTAGAACACCCATTAGATTGTTAAAAGTTCAACTTGTTTGCAATATATAGTCCTCATCTCAGACTTCAAATATTTTCATTAAAATAAGGCATTTCATAGGGAAAACAAATCTCCAATTGTTGTTAGATTGCTGCAAATTCATCTTCCTTGCTAGTTCTCAAATTATCGTATGATTTTTTAATTTATTTAAACAAAGCATCAAAAGAACAAACTCTCTCTTATGTGCAAAGAACATGCTCTTTCTCTTGTGTAATCCTTCTCTGCAACGCAAGAGCCTCTCCTGGAGTGCGACCATGACTGAGAGTCTTCTCTGCCGCGTAACTCAGTCATCTCTGCGGTAAATGGTTAACTAATGATTATATGATGGACGATATTTTAAAATATGATAATTTTCATTCCAAGCTTCATGTATGCTTTAATTCTCCGTTGAATAAATTCTTGACTAAATCCATACATACTGTTTGAGGGTTAATATGCAAATGTAACAGAACAAAGGTACATGTGTGATGTGCAGTCTAGGTAATACTTTCGAAAGTTATGCATGTTTGCATAGAGTTACAAATTGTTATATATATATATAAACTCGTCGGATAGTATAGTGTACTTCATTTCTTATTTTTGATGAGTTGAACTTTATAATTATTATCTTTGGAACAACTTACATCATTATTCTTTATATGAAGGAGCAACGAAAAAACTGGTTGATAAAAGGTGTAGTGACTAGCATAGGAGTGCTTACATGCTCTTCATAATGCAAAGATCGATACATTCATGCGTGTATGTGCTTTCCCTTGGAATTAGGTGGAATTATGTAAGGGCCTCTACAGTTTTAAAAGTAGGTTATACACCTATTCAAGAACTAAGAGTTGGTTGGAGGTAGGCATCAAAGTTGTAGTGTGTTGATAAGACGTTCTGTGATATTTATCAATTAATATGGTCATGGAAGTTAGTGAAGGATTTTAAACATGAATTGAATTTATGTGTTAGATAAGAAAGGTTTCACCTTTGCGAAAAAGGATGTAGAGAGTTTTTTTTTTCAGAAGAAAAAATACCAGTCTTTGTTATTCATATGAATCAAAATACATCTTTTACAATATCAGAATGATGATATTCTGTTCCCAAATCCATGCATCTACCAAAGTAGATATCAATACAGAGCTGCAAATATATCAAATACAAATCTGCAATATAAGAGCCAGATCCCAATGTAGAGAGTTAAATATGACATAACTACATCTTAAAAGACTTTAAAGAAATATCATATTGAGAATATAAGTGTATTAGGATTGTGCTCTAATGTCTAAATGTGTAGAAGGGATTAAAATTATTATAATTAAGAAAATTACAAATGTTGAATTTCAATATATAATAGGATTGAGTTCAAAAATAGAAAGTTAGAAATAAGTATAATTGTAAAAATTATAATGTTAAATTCAATATGCATTATATGTAGTGGAATAAAGTGGCATGGTATTTTAAAGATTAAACATAATTATGATGGTATAAGATACTTTTAGAAATTTATGGATATATATAGAGAGAGAGAGGTAGGTATATAATAGAAGCTTAAGGGAATTACATTCATATAAAATATTATATTTTATATGTATAAATATTATTCGGGTAATAATGATGTTAATATTAGGGTTCTTATAATCATAAAGATTGTGTTTTCTAATTATAGTTTAAACAACTATTAATTGAAGAAAATCTTATTAAGGGAACATATGGATACCTTGATAATTGTACATGGTTTCTACTAGTGTTCATTTATAAATGAATACTAATCAATCACCAAGAGTAAAAATTATCATATAGAGCAAACTAATCCGATTAATCTAAAAGTGTTATTTGGGAAAAACAATTTACCCCCATTTCTCAAAATAGCACTAAGGAGACTGCGAACATTACAATATTACGACCTATGGACTTGCATATAGTTATGTTGCATACTCCATTGAAATAAAAATAATTATTACCTTGATCGACATGCATGACTGAATATGGTTAGAATGGTATGTCTTATGGAGCCTGTGAAGAAACATACAGACTTGAATGTGTCTGTAGAAAAATAAGAATGATGTTGATGAATAACTTAGGAAAAGTAATTAAATGAAATCATTCTGTACTATAAATAGATGTGGCGATTTGATACGAAATTATAATGGTAAGTGTCTTTGGGTAAAATCGCATGGAAGGATTCATGTATGAGGATCTAATATCAAGGATCGATATAGTCCTAATATCTGTACTTATTCTATAACTTCAAGACGAAGTTTCCTGAAGTGGGGGTGTATGTAAAACCCTATTTTTACCTTCACTTTTGATATTATTATGATTGATTATTGTTGGGCAATAGGGAAGACCCGGGTTTAAATCTTTAGTGTCGCACCAACAAAAGACCCACAGTGTTGGCCCTTTCGGAAACAACCTGCGCGCAGGTTGCAGTCTCACCCGAAACAGCTATGGGGTGCCGCAGAATCAGGTTTCTGCAAGCCGAGAGGGGGATTACTGTACCTTAGCCTTAATAATCTTATTAATCAATACTATAAAAGCTTTACCATTCATTCACATACAACTTCCTAGATAAATAGACAGTCGTTACTTGCTCAACCCACTACAGGGAATTCACAGCGAAGCTAAATATTGACAGCGATCTAATTTATCAGATGTATACAGTTATTAATGCATAAAAGATAACAGAAACAGAAACAGCACAAGAAACCACGACACCGGATATAACGTGGTTCACCCCCAGTGTAGGGGCTACGTCCACAAACTGTGTTTTATTCAAATTGCTACAAAAACCACAGTTTGATCTGCGCACTCAGCTGCAGATCCCTTCTTTCTCTAAAATCCGCGCACACAGTAGCAAGCCCATGCGCACACAGTTGCAGATCTTTCTTTCTCTTCTTACAAAAACCCTCTGCGCACCCAGCTGCAGAGGTCGTCCACGCACACAGCTGGGACTTAACCTTTCACAATCAACCTTATCTTCGCCTTATTCTTTCTTACATCATAAAACCTAACCTATCTTCTTTGCACAAGCGCTTATTTATACTGCGCGTTTTTACAAAACCATGGTCTTAAACCATGGGCACCCGGAACCCTAAACCCTAGATTTCAACCAAGGGTTTATTACAAAAAAAAGTAGTTTTAACTTCCCCTGACACCTCTAAGACTATTTTGACCCATAACTCCGCTTACAAAACTTCTCTGCTTAACCGCAGGGTTACCCAAACATGGAGTATGCATCCCAACAGGCCCCTAAGACTCACTAGTGGCTCGTCCCGGGACACTCTTCAGTTTCTCTGATGGCAGAATGCCACTGACGAAGCATAGCGTACTGCTTGCTGAAGCTCTGCATTCTGCAGCCGGCTGCCTACTTCTGTCCTTTGCAAAAGTTTTGCTGATGAAGACCATCACGATCCACCTGTAACACCATCCTTCTCTTCAATTGCGGATGCCTGACCATCCACAACTTTGGGGTCCCCTGGGATTGCATGTCCCATTGCGGAAGGAATATAGCTTCCATAGTTCTCCTACGCCGCACGATTGTATGGCGGGATTCCCCAGAGTCTTTCTACTAGGCCTCATGCCCTTTGTTGCTCTACGTTAGAGCAAACTCCTATCTGTCTTTGTGAATTTAGAGAAAACTCCTGCCTGCCGATGTACTTAGCCCAGTAGGCTGTGCTGGCGGAGTACTCAGAAGGTGCTACAAACCTCTGTCCCTTACTTCTCGTACTAACTCCTGAACTTTACAGTCGTTCGACATGGTTTGGGTGGAATATCTCACAGATGTGCCTAAGACAGAGACATAGGTTGAGATGGCTTCTTATAGAATCCCGAGGCGTAATTTGTCATCATGGTGTAGTAATGACGAGAAATCTGATGAAGTTCCAGAAATCTTCTCCGCACAGCGCCGGATTTGCCCAAAATCTCATTATGACAAGTAATGAGAGCAGCTCTCATGCCAGCGCCTCCGAATGCAATATGTCCCATCCGCCACATGTTGGACTGCCACACACCTTGGTAACCCTCAACTTCGACACAGTCTGACCCTGCAACCTACAACCAACCTGAAGCTATGCATTCTTTAGACAAAACAGAGTACGATATTCCATAATGCTACGAACATCTTCGCTTATTTGCTTGGTGCTACCTCCTATTCTGAGTATCTAGCCTGTCCATATACTTTTTTAAGCGGCTCCCATTTATCATAGAGGGAAAGAGTTCACCATTTAACTTAGCTAGCTAGACTGTGCCCCCATCAGTAACTTTGTGTACTACATACGGGCCTTTCCAATGTGTCTTAAGATTTCCTGGGAACTTCATGAATTTGCTGTCATAAAGGAGCACAAGATCACCCTCCTGAAAATGTTTCTTCTTGATGTGTCTGTCATGCCATGCTTTTTCTCGAGCTTTCTGCACCTGTTGTTGGAAGCCTGCGACAAATCTATCCTCTTCAAGTTCTAATATCTGTTTCAGTCTCTCTGTGATTATGGATGGGTCATCCATGTCAGTGAAAGCAGATATCCAGAGGCTGGGAACAATGTATTCCATGGGCATGACAGCTTCTTGCCCATAAACTAGTCGAAAGGGTGTATGGCCTGTCAACTTCTTGCAAGTAGTTCTGTAAGCCCATAGCACTGCTGGAATTCGAAGATCCCAATCATTCCTGTTAGCATTACAAACCTTTGTCAAGGCATGCTCAAGGATTTTGTTAAAAGCTTCGACAGTCCCGTTTGCTTGTGGGTGATATGCAGTACTCTTTTGATGATACACCTGAAATTCTTCAGTCAATACTTCAATAGTCCTGTTCAGGAAATGTGACCCCTGATCACTCATAAGAACTTTGGGAAACCCAAATCTAGATAAGATGTTGTCGAAGATGAAATTCGCAGCAGTAGCAGCGCTACAGGTCTTGACTGGTTGAGCTTCGGCCCAACGGGTAAGGTAATCAGTTGCTGTAATGATGTATCTGGCTCCTGAGTGTTTTGCAGGGGGGTTGATAGGACCAACAAAGTCGATGGCCAATTTGTCAAAGGCCTATAATGTGACTTTCGGCACTAGAGGCATTTCATCCCTCCTAGATGGTTTACCTGTCCTCTGACAGATGTCGCAGCTATGGAAATATTCTCTTGCATCTTTGTGGAGTGTAGGCCACCATAACCTGACTGTTAAAATCTTCTTCGCTGTGGCTTTACCTGCATAGTGACCTCCTGCTGCACCAGAGTGTGCTTCAGCCAATATTAGAGATTTTTTGTGTTCCAAAACACATCTGCGCAGTATCTCATCTGATCCCATTTTATACAGTTTTCCTGCTATTAAAGTGAAGTCCGCGGCTCGAACCACCAACTGCTTCTTCTGCTGTGTGGTCATCTCTGGAGGGGGTGTACCTGTGGACAAATACTGAACAATATCCTGGAAATAGTCATCAACTATCTGGATAGCAAATAATTGTGCATCGGGGAGGCCTGCGTCCAAATTTGTAGGTTCTTTGCCTGACTCGAGCCTCGACAAGTGGTTAGGTCCTAGGTTAAGTCTTCTAGGTTTAACAATGATCTCAAAATCATATTCTTGAAATAGGATTAACCATCTGCATATTCTTCCACCTAGCACATGTTTGTTAACCAAGTACTTCAAAGCAGATTGATCAGTAAACATCTTAAAATGAGATCCTAGCATATACCATAGCAAGACCTTCGCGTTCTGTCGTAGTATAATTTTTCTTGGCTGTAGACAACTTTCTGCTAGCAAAAGAGATAGGGTGATCGATATTACCTGCACCTGGCTGAGCGAACACAGTACCTAAAGAAATAGAGGATGCATCAACATGCACATGAAACTCCTTGTTTCAATTAGGGAATACTAGGATAGGGGCAGTGACCATTTTTTCTTTCAGAATGTCGAGGCTTGCTTGGAATTCTGGTGTCCACTCGAACTTAATATCTTTCTTTAGCTACCTTTCCATTGGGGTGGTAATCTTGGAATATCCTTGGATAAATTTCCTGTAGTAACCAGTGTGACCAAGCGTTGTGCGAAGTCGTTTGACAGACTTCGGAGGTGGCAGGTTCACAATAATAGCGATCTTCGCAGGGTCCATCATCAAGCCCTGCTTGCATACCACATGACCAAGTAGAATGCCAAAGGGTGCATAGAAAATGCACTTTTTTAAGTTCAACGAGATTTGGTGCTGTCTGCATTTGTCCAACATAAGTCTCAAACTAGTTAGATGGTCTTTTACGAGCCCAAAAATAGTCTAATCATCGAAGTAAACTTCTAGGAATTTATGGATGTATTCTTTAAACGCGGAGACGACTACTCGGGAAAATATGGCAGGTGCATTCTTCAACCCGAAGGGCATGACAGTATACTGGAAGGATCCCATTTCGGTAACAAAGTTTGTCTTATGTCGGTCCTCTGGAGCAATTCGGATCTGATGGTAGCCAGAAAAGCCATCGGTAAAAGAGTATACTTCTTGGCCTCCGACATTGTCGAGCACTTCATCTATAAAGGGAGTGGGAAAAGGTTCGTGTAGACAGGCATCATTGAGTTTCCTTAGGTCGACACAGATTCGGATTTCACCCTTAGTCTTCTTCTCCTGAACGATCATAGGGCTGACCCACTCAGATTCTTCAACAGGTTCGATTATTCCTGCAGCAAGCATCTTATCCAACTCTACTTTAACCTTTTCCTTATATTTTCGATTCAATCTATAAGGGCGCTGCTTCATAGGCTTCGCATCAGGATTCAGGGGGATTTTCATTACACCGATATCTCCCAGGATACCTTTCATTTCAGAGAACTTTGTCGGAAAAATATCTTGGTATTCGTGGAGAAGTTGAGTTACCTTGCTTACCATCTCATCATCCCAATAATATGCCAACGGTAGCAAACTTAGGCTGTTCATCAGAGCCAATGTTAACTGTGCGCATCTTCAAGGGCTGCGTTACTTCGGGAACTTTGACTACCGGTCCATGCACGTTGCAGTATCCTTCAGACTCGGGGATATCGAGACAGCGCGGGTCCTCCTCCTCGTCCACTGTGAAGTTATAACATTCGACTGCGAGGGCTTCTTGTGTGGCCCAGTCAGGGTGGTTTTCTGTCACTGCTTTTTCATTAAATACCTTAGTATGGATGATCCTGATAGCTGCGTCTAGGGCTGGACAGACATCATTAGTAGAGAAAGTATTGATAAAGCTATGAACAAGACAGTCCCAACTTACAGTATCTTGGCAAAGTTCAGCCTCCGCGTACCAGTGCTTCGCTAGTGGTCCCAGCATGTGCACAAATCTATGTACCCACTCATCCCGAGGTACATACTTCCATACTTCGTAGCATTTGCTTAAGTGATCCTGGGGGCAAGTTTTTCCCTCAAACTTGCTTTGCGTCTTTGCCGACTGGTCTGAGAACCTCAGGGGAAGGAGCTTCTAACATGCTTCCCAGGTAAGGATCTGCTTCTTATGGCTCTCCACCATCTGACTGCTGTGGCTCTGAATGCGGACTCTAGGGCCTCCATTTTCTGTAGGTTAGGTATCTGATCCGAGAATTGTACAATAAACGCTGCAGGATCTGTCGAACCATCATATATAGGTATAGTTCTGGGTTGTGAGTTGACCCATCTGAGAGATTTGGGAGGGCAGACATTGCGGCCCCTATGGTGCTCAGATAATCGGTGTTGCCAGTTTTCTAATTCATCGTTAGAGTCCGTCAGACAGGAGCTACCAGACTCCCACCCTGCGGCCGGAGGATCCTCATAACCTTCTGCCTGCGCAGTGGTAGTAGAGATGGGTTCCACATCCGCTTGATCCTTATGTCGGAGAGGTTCTGTGTACCGTGCCCCTTGTGAAGGATCCAGGGGTAGGATGACCCTGGAGTCTTTCCCTTCGAAGACCATCTGTCTCTTCTTTAGGTTAATGACTGCGGCATTTTCCATTGGCCATTCAATTCCTAGTAGGGCCGGGTAGGGGTTGTTGTCATCAATGATCTCAATTACTTCGAAGTCCGCGAAGGTGCTGACCCCGTCAATATCTATTTGGAGATCCAGGAATCTTCCTAAAGGTACAATCTTTTGCTGGTTATCTAGCCTCAACTGTATAGGGGACCAAGCAAGGGTAGGTTTCCCCATCTGTTCCCAAGTTTGTTTGGTTAAAACATTTACATCAGACCCTAAGTCCAAAATAACATCGGTCATATCATATGCCCCTATCTGAGCATTCAATCGCATCTCCCTGCTAGTCCTGCTGACTCGATGAACAGTTTTGTCCCGACCACAGCTCTGCAGAGATTCGCAGGAAGCGATGACGTTCTGCAGCTCATGCAGAGCATCTTGATTTCTTAAAAGTTTAAGGCAACTTTGTAAAAAGGTAGACAATATACTTACTTTATCCATCAAAGCATCGCGGAGTAGCGACTGAGGCTGCACAGGTGCGATGGGTGGGCTAGGGCCAGCAAAATATTTCTTGGCTTCCAGGAATGTCTCTTTCTCTCTGAGGATATCAAATGCAGGGATTTTCTCAGGAGCCTTCTGAACTAGAGCTTCGGCAGGTCGGTTTGGCGTATTTTGAACGTGTGTCATAAATCTACTTCTTGTAACGACATTGATGGCTGCAGCAGGGCGGGGCTCTACAAAAATCATCTTAAGGTTCTGAGTAGGGTTGGTCTGTCGTGCCTGAATCTTAGTGATCAACTGGGGGCACTGCTCAATCACATGATCAATTGCGTGGCAATACCGGCATGTCGTAGTGGGGTTTTGACAGTCGCGAGCCAAATGCCCAGCTTGGTTACAATTGTAACACACGAATTGGCTGCGGCCTCGCCTGGCCATGCCACCACAGCCTCCAGAAGTACCTCGTCCAGAGGCATCCCCCTGGTAACCATAACTATCAGTACTTGGGCCTTCCGTGTGCACCCGGTAAGCATCATAGGTGCGGCACTCGTCCTCATTATGACCTACAGATTTGCAAAAATTACAGTAGGAGGTCTTAGTTCCCTGTCCATACCTTTACAGCAGGTAACAGTTCTCAGGTCAGTGCTGACCTGTCATTCTGCAGAGCTCACAATAGAGAACTTGTGGTGGAAAGGGGTTCGGCGCGCCTATCTGCAAGTACTTGTTTAGCAGAGGGCACCTTTCCTTGTCGTGACCTTCAGTCTGACATTACGTACACCAAATCTCTTCGCTATCAGGTTTTCCCTTTTTCATCTCACGAAGTTCTAGGGCCATCGCAGCTAGCTGCGCTTGGATTTGAGCAATACCAGAGTCATCTCCGACAGGGGCAGTCTCTAGTTTCATTGCGATCTCCATAGCCTCTTGCTGGTCAGCAACCTTCTGTTGCATGAGTGGGGTTCAGATATGTGGTAACAGTGCTGCAATAAACCATTCCTTGTGCTGCGCAGGACTAATAGTAAAGCTCACTTGGTCCAGGAGAACTTTGAATCTCTGATCAAAGTCCCACACTGATTCACCACGTCACTGTTGGATTTCCTTGAGTTCCGTGATTCTCTGCAACTCCGATTTAGGTTTCTTAAATTCTTTGAGTATCGCTGCCTTGACCTCACCTAAATTAGGACTCTGGGTGCTAGAAAATTTCATGAACCATGTCAAAGCCCGGTCCCGAAAGGAAGTAATGAGCTGCGCAGCTCGTACATCCGGATCTGTAATTTTCTTCGCGTTCCATACTGCTTTGTAGAGAAACCAGAACTATTCTGGGTCCTCTG
Organism: Pseudotsuga menziesii; assembly: GCA_001517045.1. NCBI lineage: Eukaryota > Viridiplantae > Streptophyta > Pinopsida > Pinales > Pinaceae > Pseudotsuga > Pseudotsuga menziesii. The sequence goes on along the minus strand of LPNX011123514.1, from coordinate 14,921 downwards.
ATCCCGTGCCTTTAAAAATGGGGAGTTTAATGTCATCAACGAGGTGGGCCATGGAGTTTCTGGGGGGGTTGGGAGGGGGGCAGGATGTCGATGGGGGGGGAGTTACGGGGGTAGACTGTCCTGTGGCCGAAATACTCGGGCCTGGTTGACTCTCAGACTGCGATGGAATGTCAGGGGTCACGGAGCGGCGTTGTGGGGTGACCGGAGGGTTTTCTTCGGAATCAGATGCTTCAGGGTTTACAGGAGTGGACGCGGTAGTCTGACCTAAGGGAGAGGGTTCAAAACCTCTCTTATACCTTTTTCTGTTTCACAGCAACCCACTTTGCTCATCGGGAGGAATGTCACTTGCAAACATATGTTAGTACGACTAAACTAATAGTTCGATTCAAACAGCAACATACCTTTTGCGGCCAATAGTATTTTAATCCTTAAGCTTAATAAATTCAAAAAATTACCGCGGGGCCCTTTGTAGAACTTGTCGTTTAGCTTTGCTGAAGGAGCTACGTGCGTCAAGGGCAAACTCTGTCACAAAAGCTTCCACACGGGAACCCGTCGAGCTTGGAAGTTCGTCCTGCTTACTGTTAACCTAGACAACCACTGGTGCAACTCTATGTGGATACTACCAAAGAAAATTTCATAAGCATCACAAAAACATACCTTTGTAAAAATTCACTTGCGCTACACCATGGATTGGCGTGTTGTTGCTGCGCAACTTTCAGACCGACCTCAGCAACCCAATCACTGGTTTCGTTCACCAAGGGCCCCCAGAACATAGCCTTTGAGGTACAATGTAAACCCCTCTTGAGCAGGGACTGAGTTCAACCGGCAATGGAACCAATTTGTTGGGCAATAGGGCAGACCCGGGTTTAAATCTTTAGTGTCGCACCAACAAAAGACCCACAGTGTTGGCCCTTTCGGCAACAACCTGCGTGCAGGTTGCAGTCTCACCCGAAACAGCTATGGGGTGCCGCAGAATCAGGTTTCTGCAAGCCGAGAGGGGGATTACTGTACCTTAGCCTTAATAATCTTATTAATCAATACTATAAAAGCTTTACCATTCATTCACATACAACTTCGCGGATAAATAGACAGTCGTTACTTGCTCAACCCACTACAGGGAATTCACAACGAAGCTAAATATTGACAGCGATCTAATTTATCAGATGTATACAGTTATTAATGCATAAAAGATAACAGAAACAGAAACAACACAAGAAACCATGACACCGGATATAACGTGGTTCACCCCCAGTGTAGGGGCTACGTCCACAAACTGTGTTTTATTCAACTTGCTACAAAAACCACAGTTTGATCTGCGCACTCAGCTACAGATCCCTTCTTTCTCTAAAAGCCGCGCACACAGCAGCAGGCCTCTGCGCACACAGCTGCAGATCTTTCTTTCTCTTCTTACAAAAACCCTCTGCGCACCCAGCTGCAGAGGTCGTCCACGCACACAGCTGGGACTTAACCTTTCACAGTCAACCTTATCTTCCCCTTATTCTTTCTTACATCATAAAACCTAACCTATCTTCTTTGCACAAGCGCTTATTTATACTGCGCGTTTTTACAAAACCATGGTCTTAAACCATGGGCACCCGGAACCCTAAACCATGGATTTCAACCAAGGGTTTATTACAAACAAAAGTAGTTTTAACTTCCCTTGACACCCCTAAGACTGTTTTGACCCATAACTCCACTTACAAAACTTCTCTGCTTAATCGCAGGGTTACCCAAACATGGAGTATGCGTCCCAACAATTATTGAGGGCGTTCAATGACGAATGACCCCACTACTTACTATTTTGAAATCTAAAATAACTTTGTATGGACGAATTTTTGATGGCATCCAGTTTAGGATGATGTGGACTTATTGATGAGATATGACCTAAGAAGGATTATCTGACATACCATTAAGCAAATTATGATTATGAAAATAAATGTGACATTTGGGAAATTATATATGCAGTTATATCATGATTTTAACTGTGAATGAAAAATCATGAATATTTATTAGCAAGGATTAAAGTTGTATAATGTTTTGACAAAATTTATGTAGCATGTACTCTGATGGTGTATTGAGTATGATAGGAAATGCACGTACATGGAACAGAAGAAAGCATCGATATGCAAAGACTCTAGTTGAGTCGGCGACTATGGTAGGTGATATCAGTGTTATACGTAACATGATTGAATTGTGATATGTTTGATGCACTGTCATGCATGGACTCTAGATGAGTTGGGAAATGTCAATGATTGAGTTCAATTGATGTTTTTTTATAGTCGAAATGTTATTTATGAGATTTGATGCACGAGTTGTTTTATGTGTAGATGATGGGATCATGATCGCCAATCGATCCATGTTAGGTGACGAGAATGAAAAATTACACCTGCAAGACTAGCAAATTGGATGACGTGATCAAATTTGAATAGAGTGAGCAAACATTTAGTTCATTTGATGCATGTGCTATGACGGTAGGCATCGATTCGGTCACTCATGAAGATTGTTATCAGGGGGAATGCAATAGGGATTCAACCTTATTCCCAAGGAAACACCTGACTCTTCCCAAGGTAGGTGAACTGAGGTAACATTGGCTCAATCGTGATAGCCAACTCCCCGTCTATGGGAATTATTGAAAGGGCATGCTGGAAGAACAACACCTTGATAATTCTAGTCGCAAAGAGAATGCAACAGTAAACAACATATATTTTAATTAAGGGAAATAATAAATTGATGATAAAGAACATAATAACAATAATAATAACAATAATAAATAAAAGGATAAATTAAATTAGAAAATGATAAATAAATAAAGATAAACCAACTAAAAACAAGCTAAATTAAGAAATGAGTTACAGAGTAAATTATAGAACTTGAACTAAAGTGAAACCCTAACTAATCGAAAAAGAATAAAAAAAATAAAGATAACTAACAAGTGGGTTGGTGAACCCTAACTAATCAAAAAAGAATGAGAGAATTAAAAATAACTAGCAAGTAGATTCCTAATTAATTAATTTCATTTGTATTTGGAATCACTCAAAGTGGTCGTGAAACAAATAATTTATTAACAAGATACCATTGCGAAGTCTAGCTTGGCTACTTCTCTCCAACAATTAAAAAGTGAATTTAATTTACTATATTCCTTGGATTTTTTTATAATCATTTGTTTGTAATTTATTTTGCATATTTATTGGATGAAGAAAGATTGTGTTTTAGCACCCTGTAATTTTCGTATGGTTGTTGTAGGAAGTCACAAGGGTAACCATTTCAACCAACCTTTAGACTTCCCTCTAGCCAAGGCAATCAGAGAGGGCTCTCTCATGGGTGCTTCAGTTGTTGACCAATACCCTATCATGTTAGTTCATATTGTGGGTTTTAAAATTATAAAAAATTGAACCAATATATTGCAGGTCTTGGGGGATGAGGGGTTTAAGGTGGGGGCAGATAGGGTGGTTTATGAGGATTGAGGTATAAAAAGGGGTGGGGAGGAGTTTTTAAGTATTGGGAGGGGGTTTCAACAAAAAGAGTTTGGGTCAATATCTCTTGAAATTAAGGGTATTCTTTAATATCTCATGATCACACGTGCTATATGAGAGGTTCATAAGTGAAGTCCCCGTGGGCTCTCTCTTGTCATGATAACATTCACATACACATTTAGCTTTAAAGAGCACGTGAAAGACTAGATTTCTGCTAGTAACAGGACAATTACAAATACCAGGGTGGAAAGACAAACAAAATCAAAACCATTGGGCGATGGAGTCACAGCCTGAAACATTGAAGGACATTACAACATATAACGAAAAGGGTTTTCTCTTCAGCAATATGAAGCAAAGTAAGCACAACATTTAGTGAAAAATCCTTTAAGCGGTGGTGTGAAGAAACAGAAAATACTAGCATGGAAAGGGGTGCCTATCAATGAGCGAATCCCTTGCAACACCTTTAGTGGAAAAATGACAAAGGGAAACGACTGAAACATAGAAACTATCTATGGATGAATTATGTCAAAGTTATTACAATAACATTACAAACACGATTTCTAATGCATGAAGCACTTAACAGAGAGCGAATTCCAGCATACTAATCTAGAAATGTATTAGAATAATAACACACATGAAAATGAAACGAACAGATAAAGAACACACTAAATACAAGCATTGTGATGAATCTCATAAACATAGAGAAGTATACTCATTAAAGCTTCCCAAAAATTGTTTGCAAAACTACAAAGTCGATGCTCAAGCCTCAAAATGTAAATCAGTCCAACCTCTATCCTCCTCTGAGGAGGCTCTATTTATAATACCATTTCCCCCCTAGATGTGTCTTGAAATGGGGCATCAAATTGGTTACAAAAATGGGGAATAATATTTAATCCATCATGTCGAATCTCAATAGACCGTGACATGGAATATCTTCTATGATTTACATATATAAAATAGAAAAACGGAATCATGCGCGTGCTAGATCGAAGTGAAAATGTGGCATCTGGTTGAAAGTGACGCTTCAAGGCACCTCAAACGGTTTGGTGCTAACTCTACTTGGGACTTCTCTTCCACAACAGAGGTGAAGGATCCTTAGTTCATCATAAGTACACGATCTGATATAGCTGCCCCCAAAAATCTTCACCATTTCACCTCTTTCAGAAGCTGGATCGCTGAAAAATAGGCTTCTGAGCCCCACCTACATATCTGAAATGGTGAGGGTTACATGAAATATGAGAGAGGTTTTTGTAACTTACCATGTCATGAAAAAATACCATGTTTCCATTTGGACACATTCCCCTCCATATCTCTGGGATATTCTTTTGAATTAGATGACTCAGACGAAAATGCGAAATTATGCAAAATTTGCCTCTAAAGTTGACTTTGATTCTCCCAGAACATAGCGCCTATGTAAAAATGGAGAGATTTTATTGTACATGAACATGTTTGGAAGAAAAAACTCTCTCAGTTTCCTGAAATGATTCTCAGTTTGGCAAAAAAAGGTTGTGGAATATAATGATCAAAACAATTATTTCATAGAAAACGTGGTTTGGTGCAATGTATGAAGTTTCGTTGAGCCTTCATGAATTAAACCTCATGCACTTCCCCCCTACAAAATGATGTGCAAAATTTATTTGGATCAAGAAATATATGATCCGTCCTATCGAGGGGCTCAAACTTGATTTCGCAGCCACATGACTTTGGTCACTTCCATGCTTGTTGGTGGTGTGAAAATCACCCACTGCCATTGATTTATTTCACCATCAATTTGACCACTGATTTGGCCTATGGGTTAATGCATTTTTGCAAGTCCATGACCTTTTTTTTACTTGTGCATTTTTTCCACCCGAAAAATTCCTTGTATGGTTGACTTGTGAATGGTTCATGTACATTTTTAAAATTGTTTTCTAGTAATATCCCACATGCACTAGAGAACTTGCATATTTATTGTTTATATACCCCGCTAGTTTGAATATGTGTTAAGGAACAAGAAAGGATAATACTTCTTGTGTGAGCTGGGCACTTGATGGATTGCTGACTTGTGCTATTGTTGATGTGAATAAACTCCTTTTCATTCACCACGATTCCTTTCTTTTTTCTCAAATGGCCAATGAGATCCCTTTCTCTTGCAAACCTGCCAGATCAAGAAACCAATTTATGCAAGAATTAAATTTAGCACAAGTGCTAACAGTGGCACCAACTTGGGGATTCTATCCTCCCTATAAGGTAGTAAATAAATCCATAGACCATGTGCTAAATCCATTGGGAGGCTCCCAAAGTTTTCTGAAATCTTCAACATGCTCTGAAAGCCAAAACATAACTGACGTTGAAAAAAAAATGAAAAATGATGAAAGAAATGCTCGTCATGTTGAGCTTATTCTTATCTATCTACCTAGCCTACGTACTGAAGAATAATTATCAATCAAGTAATTTATGACTTCCAATGAATCCAATCAAGAAAGTGATGCAATGATTGAATTCCTCCATCGTGCTTAACCAAAAATTAAGGAACTGGTGGCAACAAGTTATGAGGAAAGATTTGACCTTTACTGTAAAGACATAACCAGCCATTACCACCGCAAAGCTTCTCCAATTATTTTTCCACTGAGTCATGAAAACATGCAAAATTTTATGTTATTTGTTTTCCATGACCAGGATGCTCCATATAATCAACCACAGGATTGTACAATCCATGGCAGTATCCAAAAAATTCTCTGATTTGCTTTTCATAAGAAGGATGCCCAAACTGTTCATTCCCTTGAACATCGTCAAACTGATATTGAAAAGAATCATGAAAGGAATTTTCATTGCAATTTCCAAATGAGATACCCACCTCTTCATTCAAAATTTTTGAATTAAAGACTTCATCTTCTTTATATGTCTCAGCATAAATATCAGTGTTTTCTTCAACAGATGAAGGCAAGCATAGCTCTTCTTTCCAAAAAAATTCTGAACTTGAAGAACATAAAGAAACATCCCATTCGAAGTCCTCCCCATACTCGTCATATACAAGCAAGCTGAAGTTTTCTTTAAAATCATTACTAACAAAATTTTCAGCATGCTGATTGCATTCTTCATAAAGCAAATTAGCAAGACCCTTTCCCTGTTCATCACCTTCTTGATGATCATATACAGGTCGGCTAATATTTTCTTCAAAACCACCACTAACAGAGTTTAAAACAAGCTGATGACACTCTTCATAAAACATATCAGGTCTTTGAAGAAATTGCGCATGGGTAGCCTCTTCTGGTAGCAAAACTCAATGTGAGGAGAAATCCAATTGGAATTCCCAACTTCTTTCTTGGTCACACACAGATTGAAAAGACTTCTATAAATTATTATTTACTTCAGTAAAAGAAATGTAATTCGTTGAATCATAATCTTGGCTCATGTCCATTTAAGTAAAGGAAGATACTTTCAACTACTGCGAATTTTCTTGAATGTCATAGTAGTTAGTTTGTATTTATTTTTCTTGAAGTGGGTTCTGATGTAACATTTCTAACAACTCTTCATCCATAAAATCATCATTTCCATACAGGATTTCCACATTTTCAATAAAACCTTTAACATGCATGCAATAATTTTTAACTAGTAGCAAGGAACGATATTGTTCTTTAAAGTTTTCATGAAATATTGAAGGAAAATTGGCAAGGGAATATACACTTTCTGATGGTAATCTATTAGATCATCACCATGCTTTACCTTCCAAACTAACCATGAACATTTTCATCAAAGAATCTTTATGCAATTTCTCCCCTAGCTTATATACATGCATATGAAATCTAACCAAATGAAGGGAAGCACCTTCATTCTTCTGATTTTTGAATTTTGGAAGACATGTTTTCCAATCCAGATTAGGTATTCGATTCAGAAAACCAGGGATGTGGGAATGATTCATAGGGGCATACCTTTCATACATAGAAATCATCTTGACAGATGAAGAAATTGGATCAACTCTTTAAGCTTTGCAACCCTTTTCTAGTGGAGCTACCATAAAACATTATGAACAATGGGTTCTTTGCAGACGGAGTTGACATGGAACCTTTAAACATATTTGCAGCTTCTAGGTGTTCGGTGCTCCCAATGGAGTCGCCTTCAAAGTCCTTGAGTGGAGTCGCCAAAGAATATACAACCAATATGTGTGTAAGAACGGATGCTGAACTAGTTCATAGAACTGAGCATTGTTGTTTTTTTCGAGGGATGATCTAGTCATTCACTCCCTGGAAATGGCACCAATATGTTAGCACCCTGTAATTTCCCTATGGTTGTTGTAGGAATTCACAAGGGCAACCATTTCAACGAACCTTTAGAATTCCCTCTAGTCAAGGAAGTCAGGGAGGGATCTCTCTTGTCACGGTAACATTCACATACACATTTTGCTTTAAAGAGCATGCAGAAGACTAGATTTATGCTAGTAACATGACCATTACAAATAAAAGGGTGGAAATATAAACAAAATCAAAACCATCGAGCGATGAAGTCACAGTGTGAAACATTCAAGGACGTTACAGAATGAAAAGGGTTTTCTCTTCGACGATATGAGGAAAAGTAATCACAAAATTTAGCAAAAAATCCTTTAAGCAGTGGTGAGAGGAAACCGAAAATCCCAGCACAGCAGGGGGCAACTATTGACGGGTGAATCCCTTGCAACATATTTAGTGGCAAAAAGGAAAGGGAAACAACTAAAACAGAGCAACTATATATGGATGATTTCTTTCAAAGCTAATACAGTCACTTTACAAACATAATTTATGATGCATGGAGCGCTTAACAGAGAGCGAATTCCATCATCCTAATCTACAAATGTATTAGAAGAATAAAACACATGAAAATGAAATGAACAGAGAAAGAACACACTAAATACAAGCACCATGATGAATCTCAGAAACACAAACAAGTATATTCAATAAAGATTCCCAAAAATTGTTTGCAGAACTACAAAATCAGCGCTGAGGCCTCAAAATGTAAATTACTCCAACCTCTATCCTCCTCCTCGGAGGCTCTATTTATAATACTAGTTTCCCCCAAGATGTATCTTGAAACGAGGGATCAAATTGGTTACAAAAATGGGGAATAGTATTTAATCCATAATGTCAAATATCAACAGAATTTGACATTGCATATATTCTATGATTTACATATATAAAATAGGAAAAAGGAATTACAGGCATGCTATATCAAAGTGAAAATGTGGCATCTGGTAGAAAGTGACGCTTCAGGGCCTTCAGATCCCCACCTGCATATCACAAATGGTGATGGCTATGTGAAATTTGAGAGAGGTGTTTGTAACTGACTATGTCCCTGACTAAACCCATGTTTCATTTTGGCCATATTCCTTTCCATCTTTCCCAGATCTTCTTTTGAATTTGATGACTTGGACGGAATTGCGAAATTTTGGAAATTTGACCTCTGAATATGACTTCAATTCTCCCAAACCATAGTAGTTGTGTAAAAAATGAGAGAGGTTATTGTTTAAGAACATGTTGGGAAGAAAAATCTCTCTCATATTGTAGAAATTATTCTTATTTTGGCAGAAACAAGTCACGGAATATAATTCATATAAAATTCATTTCACAGAAGAACATGGTTTGGTGCAATGAATGAAATTTCGCTGATTCTTCATTACTTAAACCTCTTGCACTTCCCCCTGTTATTTTTTCAACATTTAAGCTAGCATTATGTTAGGATCTTTTCGCCGAGAGAATAACAAGCACATCAATAAAACATAAGCACATCACAAGAGACAAGAGACACAAAGAGTTTTGATCGGGGAAACCATAAATGGAGAAAACCCCGCAACTTCCTCAAAGATAGAATCACCACAAGATGTAAGACCCCAAAAACAGTAAGATGGACTCCCGACATCGGTAGTCTTCTAGTCCCAGTATATTTCCTTCTTCACTAGTGCGCCACACTTGAGAGAGTATGTGATGTGATGTGCAAGTGATAAATAGAGAGACTCTCACTCTCTATTTATATTCTTCCGTTCACTTGAAGTGCACTTAATCATGTCAGCCCAACCAACAATTACTTACTCGAGCCTACACCTTAATTAGTGTATAATAACTCAAATGCCCCGAAACTGTGGGGACTTGCACAATGACTTGACAAGACTTGTTTAAATTATTAATCCTCCCGATCGGAACATTGGGGCATGACAACATGACTCAAATACATAATAGAAACATCCCGGAATAAACATCGGGTTACAATACATAAGAATACATTCCGTAGTTACATATACATCAACACTCCCTCTTAACTAGGAAGGTATTCTTTCGACACGATTTTCAGCACTAGTCTTCTTCTCTGTATCAACTAGATCATCTTTGTATTTAAGTAATCTTCGTCTTCAAGTCATCTTTATCACTAGATCTGGATCATCTCTCAATCTGGATCGTCATAGAACATCATCACTGGATCTGGATCATCACTCGATCTGGATCATCATCACTGGACTGGGTCTGGATCATCACTCGATCTAGATCTGGATCTGGATCTGGATCATCTGTCGATTTGGATCATCACTGCTAGATCTGGATCATCTCTCGATCTGGATCATCATTGCTGGAACTAGTTCATCACTCGATCTGGATCTCTCGGAGTCATGATAACTGCATCTGGATCATAGCTCGATCTGGATCTCCTCTAGTCATCATCATGTGTGTACTATCTCGTCATAGGAAGTTCTACAGAGCCAGCCCTTTTTCATGTTGGTTGTAGGCCTAGCCACCAGGTAGGTATTCGCCCAGCACTTACATCTGACCTGCTCATCAGAAAGGTATGCCCAGCACTCACATTTGATCATGTAGTAAACTACAATCACATCAGAAAGGCCCAGTACTCACATTCACCAGCATGATAGGAAATCACATCACTAACATCTGTTAAGTGGCTCTGCACTTATATCTGACCTACTTGTCAGAATGGCACATTCATCTAGGCGGGAAAACATCCTACCACAATGATGAATTACTCTCACCCAGGTCGGAACCCTTCCTACCACAGTGATGAAAGATTTCCACACATTCACCCAGGCCGAAACACATCCTACCACAATGATGAATGACTCTCACCTAGGACGGAACCCTTCCTACCACAGTGATGAAATATTTGTGCACTCACATATGACCTGGTAGGAACTGAATCCTACACCCTCGTCAAAATGGCCCCCAGTCCCTGACTGAGCTACCTGGTAATGGACCAGGCACCTCCACTCTCCCTGAGAGTGGCAGTTGCCCTTACATCTTTCCTACTTGATAGAATAGCCAGCACTCACATCTACCATGAAGGGAACTTATATTTTAGCCATGAACATAATGGCTCAGCCCTTACATCTAACCTGCTAGTCAGAATGGCTCTCTCAGTCCCTAACTAAGTGTTCTTGGTAACTGACCAGGTGCCTCCATTCCCAGAATGGCAGTCAGCACTCATATCTAACATGGAAGGAACCAAATCCTCTCACCATGACATAATGGCTCAGCCCTTACATCTGACCATGGAAGGAACCAATCCTCTCACCATGTCAGAATGGCTATGGGTCTCATCACTTTCTCTTGGAAGGAACCTCGATCTGGAGAACACCAAGTCTCTCTCTGAAGTACTCGAACTTCAGCCTAGCCAATGGCTTCGTCAATACATCAGCTATTTGTTCCTCCGTCGCAACATACTGGAGCTTCACTGCTCCTCTCTGCACCATATCCCTGATATAGTGATACTTGATCTCAATATTCTTCGACTTGTCATGGAACACTGGATTCTTCATGCAACTCTGGTTGTCACAATGTATACAAGTAGCATCCAATTGGAGATCAAATATATCAGATAGTAGCTTCCGCAGCCATACTGCCTCACAACTAGCTGAACAAGCTGTGACATACTCTGCTTCAGTTGTACTCAGTGCCACACAGGATTGCTTCCTACTAAACCATGAGATCACACCTGATCCCATACTGAAGCATCATCCTGAAGTACTCTTCCTGTCAATGGAACTGCCTGCCCAATCTGAATCAACATAACCTTCCAGGTTAATCTTTTGATTCACATCGTACTTGAGCCCATAATCAACTGTACCCCTGCATGCTTTGCAACCATCAGGTGAACATGTCTCAATGTGTTCACAGCAAGGAAAGTATCCAGTCTCAGGTACATCAAGGACCCAATCATCTGACGATACATCGTAGCATCAACCATCTTTGATGAAGCATCACTCAATAGCTTCAGGTTCGATGCCATAGGTGTATCCAAAGACTTGTAGTCCATCATCCCAAATCTCTTTAGGATCTCTACTGCATACTTCCCTTGTCCAAGGAAGATCCCATCTGTACTCTGCCACACCTCCATGCCTAGAACAATAGTGCATTGACACATAACAGGAGCATCACTGGTCTTCTGTCTTCAACCTTGAAGCAAAAGTTGCAATCCACTTTACTCTCAGTAAAGCCCAGAGTCATCAGTAATCTGCCCATCCTGTCATCTCATGTCGAACCTCAATATATTCTGTAGTCACTCCCTCTAAAGCGAAGCATCATACTCCCTGCACTGAAAACATTCTGTACCGAAGTGACAAGTAGCTTCCTATGCTACTAGTATTCTATGTATCCATCTAGTGTATAGACTTGCATCTTCAACCTTGTAGCAAAGGTTAAAATCTTCATCAGGCTCATCATGTATGTGTTTATACTCTTACTGGCTGCAAATGTCTCTTCGTAGTCTATGCCTTCTTTTCGTGAGAAGCTTCATGCTACAAATCTTGCTTTGTATCCCATGATGTTTCCATCTACTGCATGATGGAACTATGAACTTCTCTTCAGGTCTCGATACTGTACCCTGACATCATTCTTCTTGAACTGGTCTTCCCTTTCTTCTTGGTGGCTGGAAGGTTCTACATCAATGATGTCACCGCATTTGTCATATTATTCTTTGTCTTTGAACTTTCGTCACTTGTTCTTCGGAACAAGTCTTCATTCTTCCTTTCTTGTAGGTGATTATGTATGTGATATTTCCTACAAGTCTATTGGAGACATCTACCATCATACACACTCTTTCAGTCAAATTGTCCTAGTTAAACCAATATCCTAAGTTTAATTGACATCAAGGAGCATTAATTACCATCATCCCAGTCACTCCCACGCCTACCTACAGTCAAGGAGGCTAACTTAGCCTTTCCTACAGTCAAGGAGGCTAACTGGAGCACTCCAGGGGTGATCTGGTTGACATTCATGCACCTAATTGCTAACTGGGGGTTACTTTCAGTTCAACCAATCAGTTACAGTCAGTTAAGGCACCTCCATGAATTAAATATATTATTTAATCATTATTTATTGATTATTTTATTATTATTTAACGAACTGGAGTGAACAAGGCGCCTTCACCAACTTCTAATGGTCAGTTCAGCTTTAGTTAACCTCATCAAGGTTTATTGGAGTCTTGCAGTACTAGCACTTGATGGTTGGTTGCTATGACATGTGTTTGATCTCCTTCAGTTGAGATTAAGTCATTTATTGCACTCCAACTTCAGTTAGGGATTGGTGAGTCAATTAAGGTTTTTTTTTCAAGTGGTTAACTGAGTGGTATTGCATGGCAAAGAGTCAGTTAAGCTAGACTCATGCATGGGAATTCGAATTGTCCCTTAGTTATTCGAATTCTTCATTGAGTTAAGCCATTGCTTATGCATGGTATTGTAATCCTTTATTGTTCATATAATATACAGAGAGGAAACCTATTTGGTATTCCTGAAAATTTCCAATTCATGAGTAATTGTTAATAATTCTTTGATGAGATTGAATCTTAGTTCCTAGATCATGTGCAAGAATTAATATGGTATCAAAGCATGCGGCGGGATGAAGATCAATCTCTCAAGAACAAGCTTTTTGAC
>LPNX011123509.1:5341-53846 GCA_001517045.1 Pseudotsuga menziesii | reverse complement strand
CCCCCCCCCCGCCTGCTCTTCCCCATAATTTTTGATAAACCCATCTCTTACTCTCTCTCTCCCTCCCCCACAAATCCATCTACATCTAACACCCACCCCACTCTCTCTCTTCAAACCCCCAACACACCACCACCACATTGGTTCTCTCTCTCTCTCGCACACACACACATACCTATGTCTCCCTCTACCACTCACACTCCTCCTCTCCCTAACCCTTACTATCCCCATCTATGACTCTTTTTCTTCCCTATTCCACTTACCCCCAATATCCTAATACCCTCCTATTTCTCTACCTCTAACCATTTAACACCCCCCTCTCATTCTACCTCAAATCCTTTATAACCCCACAATTCCTTTTAGTGTATTTCTCACCAAACCAAATAATATAGTTGTAATGTTAAATCGCGTATAGATTTTAGTGAACAAAAACATGTATGCATTATCATTACCTATGCTCCTAAGCCACCAAACTACTTAATACAACCCCTCTACAACACCAAAAGACCCCCACATTGATCTACCCCCCCCCCCCCCCCCCAAAAAAAAACCCCTAATACCCTCCCAAACCACTAACCCCCCCACCCCTACTTCCCCTAACAACCCATTCTACTCCACCTCTTACTCTACCCCCCTCTCCCTTACTATACCTACCGATTTCTTTCCTCAACCTACCTAGAGATCCTAAGCCTCTATAAATCTCCCACAAATCCCCTAACAACCTCTCTCTCTCTCTCTCTCTCTCTCTCTCTCTCTCTCTCTCTCTCTCTCTCCCTCACCCTACTCCTATCCCTACATCTAACTCATCCTTCTCCATCTCTCCCTACCTCTAAACCCCCCTCATCCTCCACTATCTCTTTTTCTCCCATCTTCTCCATTACCTCTCTCTCGATCCCAAAAACCCACACTCCACACCTATACCCCCCTTTCTCTGTAATCACCCTAAGTTCCTCTGCAAACCCCTAACCCACCCTCTTGTAACACCTCGGTTTTGACCTTGTTTGCATTAAAAATGTATATGATGTATATATTGTGATTAATCGTGGTGTGGAGCTAAAGGAAAAAATCCCCACCATCAATTTAACGTTTTATGTTTCGGCTATTAAAGTTGTTGTCAATGGTATTTCATGCTATCTGATCACACATTATAATTTTGGCATCATGTAAATATGCAATTTAATTAAAAACCCCAACCAGCTATCTCGATGCAACAGATAATGAGATGGGGACATGATTTCCTAAGGATAAGGAGGGGAAAGTATTTAACCTTTGGGGCCAATGGGGAAAAGCCAAATGTCAATGGGAGAACCCATCAAACTATCAACTACCTTCCTTGTCTCATTCACCCAATCATTTAATTCTACGAGAAATTGGTTGAAGTAGTTATTGGATGGGGATGGAAAGAGTATGGGCAAGAAATTCGAATTGGGAGAAAACCCATTTTTGGGGAAAAATATTTTTGACTTTTGGGGCAAGAAAACACCCAAAATGCATGCCCATTTGGACATACACTCACGTTTTCCATTTTTTTTCACCATTCTACTTCATGTGGGCTTCCTTCATGTAGCTAAAGCTCCTTGTGTGTGCATCCCTCACGTTGGGAGTAATTTTTCTCATTTTTGGATTCCTCGAAATTCATTTTGGTATTGTTTAGTAAGTGGGAAAGGAAGATTTATGTTTTCCTACGTTTTCATGGATTCTCCAATGGATGGGAACCGTTTTTTCCTTGCTGCGTGGCCAAGAAGCTAGATTCATGTTTTTGGGGTTTATAACAGTCGTTTTGGCTCTTGTATTACCATAGTCACCTTCAAAAATCAGAAATATGATTTGAGTTTTTGCAGAGGTCAATTTTGTCTCAATGGTGTCATTAAATGATTGTTGAAATCATATTTCTCTACTTGGTTTTTTTCTCCATCTGTAAATCCATTTTTGGGTTTCCCAACGTTTTCCCAAAGATCAACAATTGGTATTTTGTTGTATGTGCACCCTTTCCTTAGTCTAATTTGGTATGCTCCTTGATTTTGTCTGAATCCAGTTAGGAGTGGAAGAGGTAAACTGCTTGATAAATCTAGTGCATGAAAAACCTCACCGAGGGATCTTGAGGGCTAATTATTCCTTACTACACATCCTGAATAGAACTTGAAGGGAATGCATATCTTGAGGGACTATGCAACAGATAAGGGGATGATTCATTGTGTTGGGTGTATATTTGTTGGGAAAGCCAAGTCAGATCTTCTGTAGGTGTCCATAGCTCTATGGTTGAGCTCACTAGCTTAGCAATCAAGCCTTTCCATCCCTTTAGCATCTTGATTTTTTATCGAGTTCTATTCTCATTTCATATGATATAAGTATTTCATATAATTCATCCTTAGTTATATGATCTAAATCACATATGTATTCAAGAACTAACACCTTTCTATTGAAGCATGTGGGAATATTTCTCATGATTTTTTGCACAACATCCTTCTCTTTAACTATAGCTCCTAGACATGTTATGGAGTTCACTATCTCATTTACTCTTAGAAAGTATGATGATATATCTTATTTTTCCTTCATTTTGAGGGCTTAAAACTACGCAAATATCATTTTCAATTTGTATTTTCTAACCTTGTCATCACCTTCATAAATACTCCATAATTTTTCCCATAATTCTTTCATAGTGGTGCACTGCATTACCTTAGTAAATTCAACATCTGCTAATCCGCATAAAATTGCATTCTCAACTCTTGCATTCCATTCGTATTTTTGTTATTCTCTAGATCAACGGTCATTATTCTAGGGGAAGTGGTCTCATCATTCTCTTCTAACTCATATACAACTTTTGGAACCTTATATCCTTCTTCTATTTATTTCCATACATCCATACCAAGTGACTGTAGATATACCTCCATTATTATTTTCCAAAAAGTATAATTTGAGTTGTCAAATATTAGAGCTCTATTAGTGGAAAAACCTTCTTTCTCATCCATATATGTGATGGATCATTATTATATTTTTATTAAGCTGCCATTAATGCCAATGGCTTCTAGTCATTGATTCCAACTGTTGAGTCCTTGGTGTCCCTTGTGGAGCCTGCGAGGGTTAGTGTTTAGTCTGTGGTTGTCTGTTTCAGAGGATCTCTTTTGACCTTGTCCAAGCCAAAGCATGAAGCCCTTAGAGGCCTTGGAACAATGGTAAAATCCCTGGTTACCCATTGATTTTGTCAACTTCCCCTAAGTTGTATCTTGGTCCCATTTGAGTCCATTGTCGCATTAGAGGAAATTTCAACTCAAAATGGGCCTCCTAAGGAAAACTAATTAAATAATAGTTAAAATAATAAAATAATATTTATAAATTTTGGAGGAAGAAAAGAAAAAGCTAATTTTTTTGTTCATATTTTCGACATATCTCCCTATGTTTTTACTCAAATTTTGATCAGGATAGCTCGTTGGATGCAGAATTAAATTCCTCATACAATGAGTACCCACTTGGCATACTTTTGATGGGACTCGCTACCCCAAAAACAAGAAATACCTGAAAAAATGTGATGATCATCATGATCATCATGTTTTGTTAGGGATTTCTTGTTTTTGGGGTAGTGAGGCCCATCAAAAGTATGTCAAGTGGGTACTCGTTGGATGAAAAATTCAATTCCACATCCAACAAGCTCTTCTGCTCGAAATTTGAGTAAAAGCAAAAAGAGATATGTTGAAAACACGAACAAAAAAAAGTAGTTTTTTTTATGATACCTATCCCCAAATTTATATTAAAAATTTGTTTAAGAGGTGCTCCCTTTTTGAATTTTAAATCATTCTGATTGGCTAATACATGATGACATGGAATTTGTAATATTTTTGGAAGGCCCATTTTAAATTGAAATTTCCTCTTATGAATTCCTTGATCCTGGTTGATCTTTGGTTATTGGTATTTGCGTTGCTTGTTATCCGTGTACTTATTTCCGTATATTGACTAGTTTTTGAATGGATGATGTGGCTCATGTGTGTAAGTCCATTGATGTGTTGATAATGGATTCAATTTCTTGTATTAAATGGTATTGAAGTTGTTGAGTTATTGTGGAGTCCTTAAGCCCACAAGCTTATATATTGATCCTCTTGCATGTTAAGTTTGGTTCTTGAATTGACACATATGGTGGTTTGATGGCCCTTGGACGCTATATTCTCATTGGCATGTTGTAGCCTTGTGATCATGGATATGAAGCCCATAAATTGTTTCAAACTAGTGGTGAGGTTTTTGTACCCCTCTTTTGGGGTGTTGGTACTCTTATGGTGATTAAAATATATAGTGGAACCATTGGATATGTTTTCTAATGACATGGAGATCTTGAACATGATGATGTTGAATTTCTTGAAATCCCTTAATCCATATTGTATAATAATGATGATGATATTCTTGAAAAATTCTGTGTTCCCACTTGATTGGTGGTGTTTAGGTCCTTGATACCCTTGATATGATGAGTATATGGTGGATCCCTCCTTCTTGTTGATGCAAAGTATGTGGATATGAATACCATTGAATCCCTCATGCCTTTGATGATTCCCATTGAATCCTTTGACCTTCTAACTTATGCATAAGGTAAAATAGTCTTTGATACCCTTATGTGTGGGGCCTTTGACATCTTGTACAAATTGAATAATTTAAGGGTAGTGGAACAAGTATTTGCAAATAATCCCTCCATAAGATGATGGTCCTCATTAATCCCTTTCTATTGATATGTGTATTTTCTCCTAACTCCTCATGGTTGAAGAGATTTTAATTTTTAAAGTTGTCGAGACAAATTTACCTCATCTTTTGGGTCATCCAACCAAACAAAAATAAATTACTTTAATTAATTATTAATTTGTTATTTACATGTCGGCATAGTCAAGTAAAAATTGAAATTTTGTGTATAAATAGAAGATGAAAAATTTCATTTATTCATGAATCAAGTCTTTCTTTGGTATTTTGCAACTCTTGGAGAAAAGTGCAGAACTTTGTGGAGGATAAATTTTTGGATTGAAGAGATTCACTTCAATTGACATAACTTTCTCATACAAAATCAAAATCACAAAATTCTTGGCTCGTTGGAAATATTGTTGCGAGGGATATGTGATGAAATGATCTAGATTTTATTTTTGTTTGTATTTTGTTTATTCATTTTGTGATATATGAAAAGGTACACAAACAAATTGGTACAAGATGGTTCGGTTGAGAAATATTGGCCCAGGTTTCCTTATGTGTTGTTGGTCTGCCTCATACTAGATGAGTTGTATGAGCAGTTGGTTTGACTTGGGTGGTCTAATTTTGGTGAGAATATGGTTATCCTTAGATTAACATAGTCCGATGATTTGAGAAACACATTGATTAGAAATATTTTTTCCATAGTTTATTGGTACATGTGTGGTGAACTAGTTAGTTGATGAGAAGTGACGGTTGATGAGCAGTGGTCAACAGTAAGAATTGATGAGTAGTGGTCAGTAGTGAAAATTGTTTTATAGTGTGGTGTAGTTTGAGTAGTGTGGTGAAATTTAGTTCAACTGTTGATTAGAAGGTCTACAGGATCTGTGTGGTCGTGGTTCAACAGTTTCTATCTTCATATCAGGGTGTCAGGATGGGGAAAGTAAATTTAGGGAGCTATGGATTCCTTCATGTTGTAGCCTATAAATCCAGGGGTTGTAGTCTCCTTCTAGTTGTAGCTAGAGAATTGAAGTAATTGAAACAAGGGGGTTGTTTCCTCCTTCCAGTTGTTGTTGGAAAAATAATATTATAATGCTTCCATGGTTTTTCACCCATAACTTGGGTTTCAATGTACAAATATTGAGTTCTATTGTGTTATGTTTCTTGTTATGATTTCGTGATCTAGTTGATGATATGAATATTTTTTATAGTTGATTAGTTAATGGGTGATTATGTAATGACGATGTAACATGTAGCAATATATATTGATGAAATCTGAAAAGAGGATTAAATATTCTACACACTCATTCACCCCCCCCTCTTAGTGTGACCATTGTGTCCAAAAATTGGTATTAGAGAAGTTATTCATAAGAAATCCTTACCATATTTAAGGAGATACTTGATACGCTATGGGGTTCTCAATGAATGGAGTACCATCATTTTGTGGAACAAATTACTTCATCTGGAAAAGAAGAATGCAGTTTTATATTGAGGCAAAAGGAATTGGTATGTGGAAATATATTCTTACTAGATATACTCCTCCAAAGAAAGCGAAAACAACATCTTAGAAGGAAGAAAAGAATAAATTAAATGGCTATGGAATCCATCCTTGAAGGATTAACATATCACCATATAGGATAGGAAGTGCATCTCATCTAAGGAACTATGGCTCAAAATAGAATTGTTCTACTCCACTAAAGAACATGAACAAGAGGTTATCAAACACATGGTTGAATATCTTTCAGATCTCCAAAAGGAGAAAATAGGAAAGTGAAACTCAATTGAAGAATTATCATTCAAAATAAATAAGCTGAACTTAGATGAAGAACAAAAAACAAAAGACAACCCCATCAAAAGGTCAGTACATGATCCAAGTGAGTATGAAGGTAAGTCCCTTGAGCACTTTGTTTGTAATTCTTTCAAAGAGCTAACTTTATCATGTATAGAATATAAGAGCCATTTTGAATTCATATAACGTAATACTTCAGAATGTGATGAAAATCCTTGTTCTCTAATAAGTGATAGAAATTTAGCAGATACTATGGTTTTAGAATAAATTCAAATAGACAATGAAATTACTAATGTTTCATATGAAGTGAAAAGTCTTTATGAATAAAACCAGGTATTGCAAGAGAAATTGGACAAATCGTAGAAGAGGAATCAAGTAAATCTAAGAAGGCCACACAAACTATAATTGACCTAAAACTCCAAGTTGAAGAAGCTACTAGAATTAAAGAAGCCATATCCAACTCTTTGAAAGATAAACTTGAGAAGTCAGCTACAGAAAACGAAAAGCAATTAGAAGAAATTCGCAAGCTCAAAGGACAACTAGAATATAAGGATAAATAATTAATCTACAAGATATAAGACAAAGATAGTGAGATAAATACCTACAAGACTAAAGAAATATTGGTAGAGAAATTAAGAAGAAAACAATAACTTGAAATCAAATCCTTGAATTTAGAGTTACAAAAGGTGTGTCTGAAAAACTTTGAATTTTAAAAGGATCCCTCTGAACTTAGAAAAGAGAATCATGTACTACAAGGTCAACTACAAAAATACCATGAGGATGATCAAAATTCAAAAGGAGAGATGGAAGAAAATATCGTTGATTTGAAAAGACAGGTAGAAGAAGTCAAGAAAATAGAAGAACATCTAGCGTGATGACTCCAAGAAAAGATAGATATTTGTCAAAAGAAAGAATTGAATATCCTCTCTATGAAGGAAGATATGGATAAAAAAACTACTCAATTAAAGATGAATTCAAATATCGAGAAGAACATTCAATAAAGTAAAATATTTATGGAAAAAAATTAAAATAATAATATTTATACATGTATTCTTAGAATATCACATGACCAACAAGAATCAAGAGAAGGTACATCACAAAGAAGATTCTTTTCTCATAGATACCCTATCATGTTCAATGGCTACTGTTACAAGTGCAATAACTATGGTCACAAATCCATCCATTGCATATCTCATGACAAAATCATGCCAAGAATAAATCAAGTTGGGTTTTTTGTTGAGTGTAACAATTGCTATTGTTACGGTCATTTAACAAAAGTTACAGGATGCAGGGATGGGTTAAAGTTTGGAGAAGAAATTAAGTTCAATCGAATGTCACGAACAACCATAAACCTACTAAATTATGGATAAGAAACTCAGTAGATTTCCCCATTGAACAAAATAGAAATAATGAAAATTTTGGGAAAACCCCAATACACTTTTGAAGACTATCAAATGTACTTAATTACCAACAAATGAACTCAAATCAACAACAATATCCTTGTGACAGAATAAAAGTTCATCAAAATATCAATAATGTCTAATGATAGGGGGAGCGATAATCCCCAAGGAATTTCTTATTTCCATTAATGCAAATAGGAATAAAAGTTGACAAAGGAAGATAAGTTGATGGTAGGGGAGCATGCCCTGAGGGGGAGAAGTATTGTCAAAGGATATTCCCTTTTTTATTGATTCAAAAGGGGGACATATGTTTTGTTGACATGGGTATATTTGTCTGAAGATGATTTATGGTGTTGTCATCAGTTACAAATGGGGATATTGTTGATTAATTTTTCATTGATTCCAACGGTGTCTAGTCATTGATGCCAACTATTGAGTGCTTGGTACCCCTTCTGGAGCCCCTAAAGATTAGCATTTGGTTTGTGGTTTTCTCTGTTGCAGGAGCCCTTTTGACCTTGTCCAATCCCAATATTAAATCCCTCCTAGGCCTTGGAACAATGGCAAAGTCCCTGGTTTCCCATTGACTTGGTCAAGTGACCCTAAGTTTTATCTTGGTCCCATTTGAGTTCATTTTTTTTTGTTGATATTTGATTACTGGTCTTTGTGATGGTTTTTATGCTTATACTTGTTTTGGTCTCTTGATTGGTTGTTGTATGGATGACATGGCTCATGTGTGTAAGTCCCTTGATGTGTTGTTGGTGGATCCCATTGCTTACATTGGACAATCTTGAAGTTGATGTTGATTTATTATGGGGTCCTTAATCCCATAAGATTAGATCTTGATCCTCTTGCATGTGAAGTTTGGGTATTGAACCCACATATGTTGGTTTAATGTCCCTTGGACACTATATGGTCATTGGCATGTTGTAGCCTTGTGATCATGATGAATCCCATAAGTTGTTTCAAAATAGGGAGGTCTTTGTAACCCTCTTTTGGGGTGTTGGTACTCTTATGGCGATGAAGATACATAGTGGAACCAATGGATAGGATTTTAATGATATGGAGACCTTGAACATGATTATTCTGAGTCTATTTAATTCCCTAAATCTATATTGTTTAAAAATGATGATGACATCCTTGAAAATGTTTGTTTTCCCACTTGATTGGTGGTGTTCAGGTCCTTGATGCCCTTGATATAATAAGTATATGTTGGATCCCTCCTCCTTGTTGATGTGAAGTATGTGGATGTGAATACCGTGGAACCCATCATGCCTCTCATGATGTCTAGTGATTTCTTTGACCTTAGAACTTATTCATAAAGTAACATGGTCTTTGTAACACTTATGTGTGGGGTCTTTGAAGTCCTATACAAATTCAAGAATTTAAGGATAATGGACCAAGTATTTATGAATAATCCCTCCATAAAATGATGTCCCTCTTCAATCCTTTTTCGTTAATATGTGGAGTGTCTCCTAACTCCTCACGGTTGAAGATAATTTAATTTTTAAAGTTATCAAAACAAATTTACCCCATCATTTGGGTTAGCCAACAAAAAAAATTACTTTAATTAATTATTAATTTGTTATTTACATGTTAGCATAGTCAATTAAAAATTGAAATTTTGTGTATAAATAGAAGATCAAACATTTCATTTATGGATGAATCAATTTTGTCTTTGGTATTTCACAATTCTTGGAGAAAAGTGTGAAAATTTGTGGAGGATAAATTTTTGGATTGAAGAGATTCACTAAAATTAGCATAACTTTCGCATACAAAATAAGAATTACACAATTCTTGGCTCATTGGAAATCTTGTTGCGAGGGATATGTGATGACATGATATAGAGTTTCTTTTGGTTTGTCTATTGTTTCTTCATCTTGTGGTCTTCGAAAAGGTACATAATCAAGTTGGTACAGGTTGGTTCAGTTGATAAGGATTGGCACATGTTTCCTTTGTGTAGTTGGTCCGAATTAGACTAAATGAGTTCTATGAGAAGTTGGTTTGAATAAAGTGGAATGAGTTTGGTGAGTTGTTGGTTAGTCTTAGATTGAATGATTTGGATGATGTGAGAAAAAAATTATTATACATATTATTTTCCAAAAGTTATTTTTATAGTTGTGGTGCATTTGTTAGTTGATGAGAAGTGGTCAGATGATGAGCAGTGGTCAACAATAACAATTAATGAGCAGTTGTTAGTAGTGATGTTTCTTGTGTAGTGTAGTGTAGGTTAAGTAGTGTGGTGTAGTTTTGTAGAAGTGTTAATTAGCAATCCCATGGGATCAGTGAGGTCATGTTTCAATAGTTTTTATATTCATATTAATGGGTGGAAGGACAAGTCATGGAAATCTAGGGAGTTAGGGATTCCTTCAGGTTGCATCTTGTAAATTAGGGTTTTGTAACCTCTACTAGTTGTAGCTGGAGAATTGAAGTCATTGTAAAAATGGGGTTGTTTCCTCCTTATATTTCTTGCTAGAAAATATTATTATAAGGCTTCTATGGTTTCCCCCCCATAACTTGGGTTTCCATGTAAACAACTTGTGTGCTCTTATGTTATGTTGCTTGTTATGATTCAGTGATCTAGTTGATGATATGACTATTGTTTATAGTTGGTTAGTTGATGGGTGCTTATTCAATGATGATGTAACTAGTACTAACATATATTGATGAACTCTGAAAAAGGGGTTAAATTTCCTACACACTGATTCACCCCCCCCCTCAGTGTGACCATTGTGTCCAACATTATAGAGGTTAGTATTTTTGCTAAGAGACACCCTCTTTGATACCAATTGGTGATATTTATTTATTATTGAGAGGGGGTGAATCAGTAATTGTGTAGATATGTACAAATGATGTAGATTTTCAAATTTAGGGGAATCACAACAATAAATAGAACAACGCACAAATGGTTGAGAATAAATATATATCTATATGTATGAATATGAATAGTTACATCAATTCAAGATTACAGTCTCTGAACATGAGCAACCACTCATTTCAAATGTTTAACTTCATCTCATGTACAACCTACTGTCTACTAGCACCAACCTGCAACAACTTCTATCTGCATAAGCTTCAACTCACGATCTCCTAGAACTGACTTGTATATATAAATCAACCTGGTCATAAAAAATATGAATTGCAAACTAAAGCTTCGATATGCAGAAGAACAACACTCTCTAGGTGTGGAAGTTACAACTTCCTTTTTTTTCTCCAACACCCACTAGAACAAGATTGTGATCACAATGAATTTTATGTACATCCATAGAAAGGATGATGTTTCACCCCACCGAAATTTTGCATCACCTATTGGAAGGAATTTTCTAACCCCCTACCCCTTGCTACATCTGACCTCCTTGATATGAAATGTGATTTAATGGAAAATAGAGAAATATCCTTCCTTTAAATTTTGTAATTGTTCAATTCTTCTGATCTACATATGCATAAATTCATTAGTTAGTTTCCCAAAGAATTCTAATCTGCATATTCCTCTTTAAATTACACAACTTATACAATTGTTGATCTACATCATACAATTTCCAAAAATACAAATAGACTGTGATTTGCATCTGAGTGTCTACGTTTGCATTAAACCATTCTTAAAAATACATTGTGCAAAGATAATTGCGATCTTTCATCGTCTTCTCAAGTGATGTGTATATTCTTTTATATAAGACTCCAACCAAAGTTATGCTTTCTGTTCACACATATAAACTTTGAGTATCCTATTAACTAGTATTTCTAATATCACACCATGGATCCACACCAAAATATATTTGTCTATGATCAATGAGCCATTGATGCCTTGGAAAAACAAGAACCTATGAATCTTGTCAAACAATTAGATTTTCATCTCTCCAAGCTTAGTTCACCACAAACATCTCTTGCTTATTTATAATCCTCTTTACCCAATAGATCTGACGACTTGGTGAAGTTTTTTTACTTCAGATACCACCACTAGATTATGCCTACGACAAGTTAATTTTTGCGTAGGTGTTCCAATTTTCCAATTCATCCTTGTAGTTTAAGACACACAAATGCCAATAAACTTGTGAGAATTTTTCACACATAATTTGCTTAATTTACAATCCCCATACTTATGGTTATTTACAATTATGCACATGAATATGTCCGCAAATGCAACCAATGTCATGATGTTCCTTTAACCTCTTGATATTTGACATATTTAACTTTTGATCCATCTTTCCCATCTTTGATATTCAATGTTATTTGACATTAATGTTTAGTTATTCATCTTTGATTTTTGACATTAATGTTTAGATTATTCATCTTTGATATTTGACATCAATGAAAACATATATTCAACATTATATTTAAATGGATTTATGGTACCCATCAATACCAACTTATCTTGATCACGGGTGAGTGATTCCATGAGTTCTTCTAGAGAAGGAATATACCAATTTTGAACTCTGAGTTTGGTAGCATGGAAGGTTGAAACATAAACAAAATAGTGTGGGACCAATTTTGAAATAATTACCAAGATCAATTGCTCAAATTTCTTGTCAATCGCACACTGCTTCAATTGAAGAACCAAAGAATTAAACTTAAAGAAGTAGTATTCTAGCATCTTGAAATTGCCTGGACTCAGTGAAATTAATTCATTCTCTAGTTATTGGCCCCTTAATTCATATTTATTTCCAAAAAAATATTGAAATTGGACCCAAACTTCATTATGTGTTGTAAGAACATCCATATGGAAAAGAGATCCCTGGAAGTGTTGAGACACAAGAGACTATACACTGTCATCTTTTTTGTTATGCCACTTGGACTTCTATACTATTGTAGTAGGCTCATTCTCAGTAGCCATAGACACTTTGTATAGGAAATTTATCCTCAACATAAAGTCCATATATGCCTTCCAATCAAAGTAGTTGAAAGGATTCAAGATGATTAATTGAGAATGCTCCAAGGATTTACTAATTACGCCCCTTTGAGATTGGACTACACCCCTATGGGTCTAAATTTGATCATGCAAAAGATACTAAATAATAAAAATGAGAATGTTATTACTAAAATCTCTTTGATACCATGTGAAATTCAATTTTTAGGATGATCTTGCAAAGCAAACATTATCCTCACACAAATTGTTAAGCCACAAACTGGCATAGATCACTCAAAAAAGACACTCAATTAATGCACACAATAAACATCTATTGAAAAAGAGTACATAAGCTAGAACATAGGCTATGTAATGGTTTTCCAAATATATAATTACATCAGATATTTGAAATCTGAAGAAGGCATTCAAAATCCTCATAAAATCAGGCTTACTAAATATGCAAAAAAACACCAAGGTAGCTAAATCACTCAAGAGGATCATGAGTGATGGAAAAGGAATCAGATCATGTATTTTTTAGAGAAAACCATGGAGGATGAGTTTCCAAAAAGAGATAGATTTCAAGTCAACTATATTTATCCTTATCCACTAAAAGATAGAAAAAAAAAGATAAAACAGTCTAAAGCAAGAAATTTCTCTTACTATTGTTGGTCAGTCTTAAATAAGAAAAATATTATCCAAAATCTATCCAAGTGTGCTCCTGTGGATAATGATGCCAAGTGTGGGCCAAAACTAGAAAAATATGGGCAACTTCCTAATAAACAACTAGAAAATTAATCATAGATGAATAATTATGATATCGTATGGATTGGAGTTTTTAATATTCTAACAAAAATGAATATCTTTACAAGGTTTAAAAATCCACATGAAGGATTATTCAAATTTATATAGTATAAATATACTAATATGTAGCATAGAATTGTACACTTGGCACTTACATCAATAAGGGATCTATTTTTTATTTTAAATTGGGTGACAAAAAATTATTGAGAAGTTGTCAATTTATAAGTTCGATAAATATCTACTATAAAATTTGATATGAAGAACTAGTCAAGGTCAAATGTCCTTAAGAACTAGTCAATGTTAAATGTCCTTAACAATACTTAGAATGGACTATAACAAGTTTATGTAAGAAATATACACATCGGGTGATGTGATCACTATTTAGGAAGATTTGGAATGACTTATAAGGTAATCGCTAGAGGATTTACTCATAAGGTGATTTTTGAATAATCATTTGACAAAGTGGAATATATGTTCATCAATATCATTTTTAAATTGGCTACTTTTGGTATCTTCTTTGTTACTAAAAACTTTAGTTGGAGGAACTACAAATTCTCTCTTAATCAATTAGGAAAAGTACAAATAAAAATGGTTCTCTTTGTGAATTAGATAAGGTTTCTCGATGGAACCGAACATTAATATAATATATTTCCAATCCTTATCTCATCCCAAATGGATTTACACGTGTATCATTAAAGCAATTCATCTTCCTGAGGATTTAGTAGTTAATTATTGAATGATTACTGCCATGGGTAATAATTCCTTTCTAACCATAATTAAAGATCAGAATAATCTAAACAACACTATAGATTTTCTCCATTTTTTTAGAATTCTAGGTTGAAGTTGTAAAGAGCCAATACCTAGAGTTATCAAGAAATCCAAAACAATTTCTTAATGTGTTTCTAGATAAATGATAGAACTTTACTAAGCATTTCTAGGTAGTTATTTTCCTTATGATTGCTTTTTTTTTTAAATCCCAAAAAAAATTATTGAAAGAAATTTTCTTAGGAGATTCAAAAGAGATTCATAAATGGATCTTGAAGCCTCTTTCTTTCATATGAAATAAAATTTACCAATCATGGAATTTTTCAACGATGTAAACAGAAAGTGGTAGTAGATAAAGGATACTCCCAATTTCTATAAATAAATATAACAAGAAAAGTTTTCTCTAGTTCTTATGATGGCATATATTATGAGGTTTTCCGGAATCAATGATATTATGATGGCACATATTATGAGGTTTGCTAGAATGAGCGATATTATGATATTTTGAGGTAGAACAAGTTGATAGAAAAACAAAATTCTAATACTTCTTGAAATATCAATGAAGAAAATTATGTTAATGACAAAATAGGATTTTTTGTGAAGGGAAAAGAGAACAAGGTGTACAAGATAAATAACTCCTAGCATAGACTAGTCTCTCAACTAAGGGAAAGATATATATATAATAGTATTGACAATATATTAGAATGCATATTCAAAAACACTTTACATGAATCTTAACCTTGAGGACTATAAATGAAAGGTCATTTTTCATTGTAAATCCTCATTCATTTTCATTCAATAATTATTTATTAAAATATTAGTATTTTTATCCATGCAGGTTTATACACTTGTGTTACATTGGTATCAAATCTTGTTGATATATTACATTCAAGTTGAATTCTACATAAATTGTTATGTATAGCTTATTATATTCATAAATTTCTATATATACATGATGTTCATATATTTATGTACATTTGTATATTTCCATATATTCCATTTGTCCAAACAATCAAACATTATAGGTTACAAATTTGTGCAATTCTAGAGGATGTCCAATATCAAAGTGATCATAGTTATTCAATTCATATTTTTTAAATTGAATTAAGGAAGAAGAAATGGGTAAATTATGAAAACATAAGGAAAGGATTATATATCGATAAGGAAGACATTGTAGTTCTAAGACCTTGTCTTCATATTGAGAGTAGAATGAACAAGCAAACAAGAGAATTAAGAGAAGTATTCTCGAAACAAGTACAAGAGCACACAAGTTCATTACGAAGGTTGAAAGATACAATACACAAAAAGGAAGAACAATTTGAAATAATTGAACCAAATATTGTAATTACTATTAGGATAATAAGACCATTGGAATATTGGACCAATTAATAGCTCAGGTTTCTCAAATCCCATGAAGAGAAAAACCATTTAGAGAAGAATGAAGGATGTCTTTATTAGGAAATATAAGTAATGATGGATATGGGTAAAGTGTTCTATAAGCATTAATTAAATAAATGGTGCAATATAACATTATTTGAGTTTCCCCAATTTATCCAAATTGTGTGAAATTTGGGGAAGAAACATAGAATAATGGAATTCAAATACACTAAGGCAGTTATTAATACAAAACAAAAATTTGTGCCAACCTTTATCGGATAAATTTTTGTAATTGTTAAATTGGAATTTTTGCATGTATATGAAAAACCTAGAGCAAAAATGCATTTGAAAAGTATTGAAATTTTTAATAAAGTTGCATTATGTTGCAAGATGGATGTTAAGATTAATATTTCATCCCTTCGAGCTAAAGAACAGAATATTAGGCCTGCAAAATTTCAACCGAGCTTTCAAAAACATCATCCAATAAGTAGATGAATTCTTCGACTACCACATAACTAAAGCATGAATTAGAGACAACTTCCATGAAATCTAATAACAAGAAAATTCATAAAGAAACATTTAGGAAAACACATTATGTTATAAATGCGAACATATATTTTTGAAATATACATAATTGATTCCATAAATAATTACTAATACTAGCACAACATTTTGTATATGATACACAAGTTGTTGTAACCATGGAAGAAAATATTAATCGAAATGTTGTCAATTCTAGGAAATAAGGAATTACAAAGATAGGACAAATCCTCATTACAAATGTGAAAAGATTAGAGAGTTCTTAGTTAAAAGCAGTAAAAAGTGTATTTTTCCTTACATATATTTTGAATCCCAAAAAGAACCAATTCCTTCATTGTAATATCATTGATATTAAAAAATTATTGTATCTTTCATTAGAATTGGTAGTTTTCCACTAGCAATTACATTACAGAAGAAAGAATGGGAATTCAATGAAGTCAAAACATTAATTTTTGATGGAGGAAGAAACATTAGGAATATTTATACAAGAACTAATCTCCATGGGATATCTTCTACTGAACTTTAAAACTAGTACATTTTTATAACCAATTGTAAAAATGAATAGAGACTATGATGAGCCTTGAGAATTCTTCTAGAATAAAAAAAAGTGTTTAAATGTTCTAAATGACTAACCAACATGAATGGTAGTAGCTTTGTTGGATTTAATTGTGGAATTTATTTTATGCATCTGATTTTTGGTGGCACTAACTTCATTAAAAGTCCTATAGATGTGAAAGAGAGGAATGGAAAAGAAGGAACATTCCAAAAGAACAATTGTCTTGTGAAACATAAAAAAAAAATCCAACAATATCCCTTCTTACCCTTGCTTTGAGAACAAAGAAATTCATAAGCGGGGAGGAACCATTATCTATGTAGACTACCATTGATCCATCTCCCTATATTTTTATGTGTGTGCGTACACACACACACACACACACACACATAATTCACACATTATAAAAATAATCATATATTTTTAAGGTCTATGCCAAGATAGATACCAATTTGTTGTATGAGACCCCTTGTTTTTAAAGGATACATAAATGTACATAAGCTACCCCCTCTATATTTTAACCTATTGTTGGGATTATTATTAGTCCTCCCTTTTACCACATAGTCTAATTGTATTTTTTCCTAGCTTAGGAGGTATTCATCACTCCACTAGTGTATGGGGAGCACACCTAGTGGACATATTCCACTTACTGTAGCTGATTACATGAGTTTCAGTGCACCAGGGACCAATCCCTATACCTTAAGAACCCACTCTAAGTTCCACCAACAATCTCCTTCAGTTGACCTTGGTAAGTAATCAATTATGTTCAGTTATGCTCTAGTTACTATTAGTTAGATCACAATATGTTATCCTAGCACCAATTTTCATGATTGAAGGGAGTGTGGAAACCTTTTCTCACCTACCATCATCAGTTAACTGATTGTAGACTAAGTTAATTATCTGGAGTGGAATTAATGAGATCCAATGGTGATTTTCCCATATTGAGTTAGCTCTAGAGTCATTTCGAGTTGGTAGATTCAAATCCTATCTTAGGCATTCGAATTGTTCTATATGTGTAACCATTGTATTACATATTAATTACTTACTCATGAATATAATCATATTATTCCAATTTCGTCCCATGTGTGTACAATTTTTTCATGATTAATTGAATAGTCTATGCTAAATCTTCTCTCTCTTTTGCAACACTCTCTTCTCATTTTAATTCATGTAGGTTGATAATCCTATGCTTCATAAAATTTAACATGGTATCCACTCCCTTTAACCACATAGTCTAATTGTCTATTTTCCTAGCTTAGGAAGTCTTCAACACTCCACTAGTGCATGGGGAAAATAACTAGGGGACATTTGGAATGTGCTACACCTGATTGCATGAGTTAAGGTACCCCACGTACCAATCTATAAAATTTAGCAACCCACTCTGAGTGCCACAAGAATTCTCATTCAATCGACCTTGGTAGGTAATCAATTATGCTCCAGTTACTATCAGTTAGATCACAGTTAGTTAGCCTAACGCCAATTTGCATGATTGAAGGGAGTGTGGGCATCTTTTCTCACCTACCCTCATTAGTTAACTGATTGTAGAATAAGTTAGTCATCCATCATTGCATTAATGAGATCCAGTAGTTATTTTCCCACACTGATTTAGATCCATATTCAGTTGTAGTTGGTATATTCAAATCCTATCGTAGGCATTCGAATTCTCCTATATGTATAACCATTGTATTACATATTAATTACCGATTCATGAATATAGTCATATTATTACAATTTTGTGCCATGTGTGTGCAATATATTAGAGGAAATTTCAACTCAAAATGGGCCTCCTAAAAATAATTAATAAAATAATAGTTAAATAATAAAATAATATTTATTAATTATGGAGGAAGAAAAGAAAAAAACTACTTATTTGTTTGTATTTTCGACATATATCCTCGTGTTTTTACTCAAAATTCGATCGAGAGAGCTCGTTGGATGCGGAATAAAATTATGCATCCAACGAGTTCCCACTCGTCATACTTTTGATGGACCTCACTACTCGAAAAAATAAGAAATACCTAAAAAAACATGATGATGACATCATCATCATGTTTTTTCAGGTATTTCTTGTTTTTCGGGTAGCGGGGTCCATCAAAAGTATGCCAAGTGGGTACTTGTTGGATGTGAAATTTTATTTCGCATCCAACGAGCTCTTCTAATCGATATTTGAGTAAAAACACGGGGAGATATGTCAAAAATACAAACAAAAAAAGTAGTTTTTTTTATGATACTTATCCCCAAATTTATATTAAAAAAGTGTTTAAGACCTATACGGTATTTCAAATTTAAAGCAATTTCATTAGCTAACACATGATGACATGGAATTTGAATCAAAGTTAAAAGGCCCATTTCGAATTGAAATTTCCTCTAATAAGTTTTTCATGATAAATTGAACAGTCTATGCTAAACTATTCTCTCTCTTTTACAACATTCTCTTCGCATTTGAATTCATGTAGGATGATGATCATATGCCTCATAGAATTTAACATGGTATTCCCTCCCTTTCACCACATAGTCTAATTGTCTATTTTCCTAGCTTAATAGGTCTTCATCACTAAACTAGTGCATGGGGAACACACCTAGGGGACATCTGCCAAATATTGCACCTGATTCATGAGTTTAGGTGCCACAGGGACCAATCCCTATAATTTAGGAACCCACTCTGAGTGCTACCATCAATATCCTTTAGTTGACCTTGGTAGGTAATTGGTTATGTCCAATTATGCTCCAGTTACTATTAGTTAGATCACAATTAGTTAGCATAGCACCAATTTTCATGATTGAAGGTAGTTTGGACTCCTTTTCTCACCTACCCTCATCAGTTAACTGATTGTAGACTAAGTTAGTTATCCAGAGTTGCACTAGTGAGCTCCAGTGGTGATGTTTTCCACTAAGCTAGCTCCAAAGTCGGTTTGAGTTGGTATATTCGAATCCTATCTTAGGCATTCGAATTATCCTATATGTATCGCCATTGTATTACATATTACTTACTAATTCATGAATATAATAATATTATTCCAATTTTTTCCCATTTGTGTGCAATTTAGTCATGATTAATTGAATAGTCTATTCTAAAGTCTTCTATCTCTTTTATGGCATTCTCTTCTCATTTGAATTCATGCAGGTTTATGATATTATGCTTCATATAATTTAACATGGTATCCCCTCCCTTTGACCACATAGTCTAATTGTCTATTTTCCTAGACTATGAGGTCTTCGTCACTCCACTAATGCATGGGGAATAGATCTAGGGGACATATTCCACATACTGCACCTGATTGCATGAGTTTAGGTTCCATGGGGACCAATCCCTATCATTTAGGAACCCACTTCGAGTTCCACCAGTAGTCTCCTTCAATTGACCTTGGTAGGTAATAAATTACATTTAGTTATGCTCCAGTTACTATCAGTTAGATCACAATCAGTTAGCCTAGAGCAAGTTTTTAAGTTTGATGGTAGTGTGGGCACCTTTTCTGACCTACCCTCATCAATTAACTGATTTTATACTATGTTGGTTACCCATAGTTGCATTAGTGAGGTCTAGTGGTGATATTTTCTACTGCGCTAGCTTCATAGTTAGTTCAAGTTGCTATATTCGAATCCTATCTAAGGAATTCAAATTATCCTATATGTATAACCATTCTATTACATATTACTTAATAATTCATGAATATAATCCTATTATTCCAATTTTTTCCCATGTGTGTGCAATTTTGTCATGATTAATTGGATAGTCTATGTTAAATTCTTCCCTCTCTTCTGCATCACTCTCTTCCCATTTAAATTCAAGCAGGTTGATGATCCTATGCTTCATAGAATTTAAAATGGTATCCCCTTCCTTTGACCACATAGTCTAATTGTCTATTTTCCTAGATTAGTAGGTCCATGAGGAACACACCCAGGGGACATATTCTAGTTACTACACTTGATTGCATGAGTTTAGGTTCCCTAGGGACCAATACCTATAATTTATGACCACACTCTGAGTGCCACTGGAAATCTCCTTTACTTGACCTTCGTAGGTAATCAAAGATGCTCAGATATTCTCCAGTCACTATAACTTAGATCACAATCAGTTAGCCTAGTGCTAGGTTGCATGATTTAAGGGATTGTGGGAACCTTTTCTCACCTACCCTCATCAATTAACTCATTGTAGACTAAGTTAGTTACCCGTACTTCCATTAGTGAGCTATAGTGGTGATTTTCTCACACT
Source organism: Pseudotsuga menziesii (assembly GCA_001517045.1). Lineage (NCBI taxonomy): Eukaryota > Viridiplantae > Streptophyta > Pinopsida > Pinales > Pinaceae > Pseudotsuga > Pseudotsuga menziesii. The sequence goes on along the minus strand of LPNX011123509.1, from coordinate 32,918 downwards.
GAATTAGCTCTGGAGTCAGTTTGAGTTGGTAGATTCGAATCCTATCTTAGGAATTCAAATTCTCCTTTATGTATAACCATTGTATTACATATTAATTACTAAATTAATATAATCATATTATTCCAATTTTATCCCATGTGTGTAGAATTTTTTCATGATTAATTGAACAATCTATGCTAAACTCTTCTCTCTCTTCTTTAGCATTCTATTCTCTTTTGAATTCATGCAGGTTGATGATCCTATGCTCCATATAATTTAAAATGGTATCTCCTCCCTTTGACCATATATCTACTCTCCTATCTTAGGAGGTCTCCATCATTCCACTAGTGCATGGGGAACACACTCGGGGAACATCTGCCACTTATTGCACCCGATTGCATGAGTTTAGGTGAACTAGGTACCAATCCCTATAATTTAGGAACCCACTCTGAATGCCACCAACAGTCTACTTTAGTTGACCTTGGTAGGTAATCAGTTATGTTTAGTTATGCTCCAGTTACTATCAGTTAAATAAAAATTAGTTATCCTAGCACCAGTTTGCATGATTTAAGGGAGTATGGGCACCTTTTCTCACCTACCCTCATCAGCTAACTAATTGTAGACTAATTTAGTTATCCATATTTGCATTAGTGAGTTCCACTAGTGATTTTCCAACACTGAGTTAGCTCTGGAGTTAGTTCAAGTTGGAAGATTCAAATCTTGTATTAGGAATTTGAATTCTCCTATATGTATAACCATTGTATTACATATTAATTACTAATTCATGAATATAATCATATTATTCCAATTTTGTCCCATGTGTGTGCAATTTTGTCATGATTAATTGAATAGTGTATGCCAAATTCTTCTCTATCTTCTATAGCATTTTCTTCCCATTTGAATTCATGTAGGTTGATGATCCTATGGTTCACATAATTTAACACCTTTGACCTCCTAGGAGTAAACACGCACACACACACATGTACATGATGAATTTTGTTTTTTGTAAGTAAGAAGTTTTTATTTATATAAAAAAACACAAGATTACAAACTGAAAACATACGCACCTTCCTGTTGAGAAGATCACTACAAGGCCCTTTTTCCAAAAACTAACTTTGACATACTATCTAGACGAAACAACCTATTACATAGTATACCTTCGCTAGACAAGGAAATAGTACATGTTCTCTCTTGACTACTTAACAAAAATCACTGTTATAAAAAATGGGAACCAGACCTAATTAACAAATTAAGTAAGTATACTAGATACAACAAATACTGCTTAGGGAATATATTTGGATTTAAAACCCATAATAGAAAAATAATTGAATGACAAACACAAAGCATACCACTATGAAAGAATATATGGGAGTTCAAGGATGTGCCCATAGCGAATTCAGACATCTGCAGTCGGTTGGATCTCCAGAGGTGGCGAAGCTGGGGGAGCCCGAAACCTGAGACCCTACCACACAATGTCCACTTTTTGATTCAGCTGCTTCAGTTGAATGACAATTTCTTCATGCCATTGCTCCAACTTCTCCTCAACTTCACCCTCCTCCTTCCTCTCCCACGCCGAGCAACCAATGATATTTTCATCACCCAAAAGAGTGCCACAAACCTTTTGTATAGCTTGAGTCTTCCCCCATTGTGGTTGGGATCCAAAATCCATTCCTCCACCTTACAACAATCCTCATGGAGAGCTCCTCTATCTAGTTACACCTAGAGATGCTTCTCTGTATCATTTATCTTATGTTGAACCTCCTTGGGGATCTTGAGTTCAAACATTTTGGATTCCCACATGGCCTTCTTTTGATCCCAAGATTCCCTGCCAGTCTCTTTCTTGTGACCTAACACCCACTTCCTATTTCCTTTACGACCTTCCATGTATATGTGTGTGCTCGTTCGCTGATATTATAACAAAAATCGTAAGCCCCATGTCCCTTGGTCCCGGATAATAACAGAAACAGTGCACATAACACATTCTTGATTTTTTCTGCCACCTTATGTCTCCCTAAATACCATCTTTCTTTTTTAGAACATGATTAAAGTAGTACAAACCATGATGCACTCACCTAATTTATATTTAGGAGAAAATACATCCCACACAGGTGCCTGAATTTTCTATTTATTCCATTCATTTCTACACGTTTACACATCATTCGAAAATATGGTTTCCCAATTATGAGTCTTCATGGAGTTAAATCTAGTGTGCCAATATCCTTAACTAACCTCATCATTATATGTCAATCCTCTTGTCTAGTTAGTGATCCAGGCCCACCCAGTATCCTTCCTTCCTTGTTTCATTACTACTCTGCATGTCCTGTTGTTTGATATTGATACAACTGTCCCTAGTTTTCACATCCATAATCTCACTCCATTCCTTAGCTTTAACTTGTTTGTCTGTTTCCATCCCGAGGTTCATCATCCTATTGGCCGCCTTATTCCCCAGTATTCCGACATGGTTAAATCAAGTTGCAGTCCCTAAGTCTAAGACCTCCTTAAGTATTTCCATCTTTCCTTCCAATGTCCATGAGTGTTCCACATTGGCTCTTTGGGTGTCGCACAAGAGTTTCATGGCCATTTAGATTACCACCCGGGAGTCTCCTTCAACAATTATGGGTCTCCATCAGTTCTCCTTAACCATTTACATTCCCTGCAAGAGCCCTTGTATATCTACCTCATTGTTGGTTTCCTAGCCGATCAACCCATACTTGAATCCCAATATGGCTCCTCTATGATCATGTATGATACACCCATAACCAATGGGGACTGGGTTTCCTTTCAATGCACCATCAAATTTGAGTTTGTACAAACCCAAAGGAGGAGGTGTTGAGATATCTACACTTGTCATCGTTCGTCCTATGTTGTATTTAGAATCATCCAATTGCGAGGGTCTTGATAGCCCCCAAGCCTTCAGAATGGTATCTTTTGCATTCATAGCCTCCCATTCCAAGCTATCCCAGTATTCCATCTTTATAGTTTCTTGCATCATATTTGTGATGTTATCCCAAAATATTTTTGAGGACTTAAATTTCCCTTGGAAATTCCTGGCATTTCACTCCCACCAGATTTCCTATAGCACAAAATAAGGAAAAACATCCCATAACCGATTGAGAATGGAATTCTGAAAATGGTTACTGGTCCATTCTATGAGCATTTGGTCCAGATGCTTTCAAACCCAGTATGATATTCTGAATTTCAGTGCACCTTTATCCCACATGTTGGAAGCAAACGGGAAAGCATCTAGGAGATGGCTAATTATTTCTTCTTAAATATCGCATAGGAAGCACCGATAAGATCTGAACATTCCTCTTTTTTGAGATTTTCTCTAGTTAAAATTCATTTTCTTATTACTAGACAGCTGAAGGTAGTAAATTTGGGCCACAGTTTTTTCTTCCATAATTTATTCCACTTCTGATCCTTTGGTTGGATGTTATCCCTTGTCAATAGGTCGTAAGCTTCCATCATTGTAAAAGAACCTTTTGGATAGTACCCCCATTGAAGCTTGTCTTACCCTAAGTGTATTCTAATTCTCCTGTTGTTAGGGGATTCCTCCAATCTACCCAATTCCTCTCTTGCACCCAGGCGTTCCCACCATTCCATGTTTTCCTAGACCTGAAAGTCTTGGTCATATTCCTGGTGCATCCATATGTCCTTGACCTTAGTAATTCCTTGGTTAATATTTTCTCCAACGAGCCATTGAATTTCTGATACACGGACTAGAGAAGGAATTTGCTGCCATGAATCCTCCCATACTCAGTCTTTTTGTCCATTCCTTACATACCATAAGTTGTGGTATTGTACCAACCTCCATCCCAGCCATGTTGTTCGCCATATGGGAGATCCTATGATATATTCAGAGGACCAGCTGAGATTTCCTCTATCCCAATATTTTGCATACTTCATATTCCAAACATTCTCCCAAGGTTCCTGAAATGAGTAACCCATACCCATCACATCTTGGCTCCACTTACCACATTCGTTTGTTCAGGGTCCCTAAGGCCTAATCCACCCTGATGTTTAGGGGTGTAGACCATTTCCCATTTAACCAGAGCCTATTTCCTCCTTTCATTTCTTTTGTTCCATGGGAATTCTTGCTACATGTTCCTTATCTATTTTCATAATGGAATTTGGAGCAGCAAAGGTGGAGAATAGATAAGTCAAAATTTCCTACACGACTGATTTTACTAGGCCCAATATGCTCACCAAATTAAAGGGCCTCAAGGTCCAACTAGTCAACTGTTTCTTCATTCTATCCAACAACTATGTCCAGGATCCCCTATTGAATTCACCAACAGGGTTCCTATATATTTGGATGGGATGGAGCTCAAATGGAATCCCAAGATACCACAAATATTCCATCTAGAGATCTGGGGAGTGTTAAAGAAGAAAACATGGAAATTTTGGTCATTCGTTTCCAGTCCCGAATATTTACCAAAATTGGAAAGACAATCTTTGAGCTTACTAACATTTTGGACCAAGGGGTAACCCATCAACATGGTATTATCCACAAATTGTTGATGATTTTGTCTATCCGTCCATGGATGAAATCCTATCCCCCTGAGATCATTGTTGTCCCGCAATGTCGAAATTGACCATCCCAATCTTTCCTCCATAAGAAGTTAGGGAAAAGGAGATAAGAGATATCCCTTTCTTATCCCCCTCGAGGGATTTATGAGACCTGATGGCCCTCCATTTACCAAAATAGAGAAGAAGCCCGAGGAAACTAGGCTCATTATCCATTCAATCCAATCATCCTAGAAACCAAAAGTTGTTAGCATACTTCTCATAAATTGGCAACTAATTTTTTCATAGGATTTTTCTATGTCTAGTTTTACCATCATTCTTGGGATTATCTTCATTTTTATAGAATGAAGCAACTCATGGACCAAGAGAATACCATCCACTATCTGGAGACCCTCTACAAAAACCAATTGTTCTGGGGAGATCAGGTAGGGTAGAAGGGTTTTGAGCCTATTTGCAATCAGTTTAGTTGTGATTTTGTAGATTGCATTGCAAAGGATTATAGGCCTAAAGTTTTCCACTAAATCGACCCTTTCACACATTGGTATGAGAGTGATAAATGTAGCACTGAATGCTGGCAGAATCTTCCTTGAGACTCTAGAATCTTCTACTATCTTCCAAACTTATAGCTTGATGAGCTCCTAGAAATTATGAAAGAAATTCACCATGAATCCATTTAGGCCTAGGGATTTTCCTTTTGCCATCTGAAAATTGATTCCTCTACCTCGATGAGGTAAATATGTTTCATCAGGAGTTCATTCTCTTCATCAGAGAAGAGAGAAGGGATGTGCCTTTCTATTTAATAATTTCCCCCACTTTTGTCCTAACGTGGTTAAGACATTATGTCCTTGAAATGTTGGTTCAAGGTTATTTCTATTTCCTCCCTAGTTTCCATCATTTCCTCCCTGGAATTATTAATAGAGAATATTTTCGTCTGCACTTTATTCTAGATAACTGAACGCTAGAATAATTTTGTATTTATGTCCCCCTCTTTTAGCCATTGATTCCTTTATTTTTTCTGCCAAATAATTTCTTCTTGCCTTTCTGTTGGCTTGCATGGGCAGACCCGGGTTTACTATATTTAACCAACAACACCCCTAGCTCACTGGTCCTTTCGGCGATAGACTGCAGAGCAGCCTGAAGTCTCACCCGAAGTGATTCTAATGGGTTGGCCAAGGACTCAAGTGTCTTGGACCAGGTTCTGTGGAAGCCTGGGTGTCTCGCAGCTCTTCTAGCCTGCGATATTTCTCTCTGTCTGCGACGCGCAACTTCCTCTTACTTGTGACGACTCTATTCCTTATCGCATTGTTGTGCCTCAGGCAACGCGTAACTCCTTCCTATGTTGATTCTCAACCGCAGCTCCTTTGCTGGTGCGATATCGCCTCCTTGCGATATCCTACCGCTGCGGCTCAGCGTACTCAGTGCTACTCGTTCCGAATTACGGGAATCAATATACAAGGTTGCTTAACTTGGCAACTCTTAACTATCTGGGATGAAATGTAGATAAACTCTTACACAAAATACTTATGGACTTCACTTGCATTTATCTTCTATAGTGCTGTAAACTGAATAACGCATACATACATTAAACTATAAACAATGCCCATGTGATAACTGATAGATGCAACAAATAAACACAACACATAAATCAATCACATAAAACACGATTTTAACGTGGTTCACCTCCAGGATGGAAGTTACATCCACATAACTGTGTTTCTATTATAGCTTAGGGGAAGGTAAACACAGTTCTACTGCACCGCATATGCAGCTCGAGATCTTCTGGGTAACTCTGCACACAGCCTGGAGCAGGGATAATTTTAGGGGCGAATTTTAGCCCAGTGGGCTATTTTTCCATGTTTTTCTCCCAAAAAAGATTCGCCATTTTGCATTTTTTGAAGCTCTGTTTCGCCCAATTTTTATGGGGTAAAATTTTTTCACCCTAAAAATCGCCAAATTATTATATAAACGATATAAACTCCTTGGAAATTAAAATAATTTTTGAAAAATATCGCTAATCATTTTATAGTTGGCGTTTTAAGAATTGGTAATATTCGCCAACATTTATACACTTTTAAATAAGTATGGTTCCTTAAAATCATCCCTGGCCTGGATCCCTTGTCTCTTAGATCTCTTTTCTACTCTATATTTCACCTCTTACAATATACTCTTCCCTCTCTGTCGATCCCTGCGGATCGTTACATGCATGCTCAATGAGCCAGCTACTGGTTACAGTAAGATAACTACAGTTAATAACAGAACCAGAGCTCAGCTTCTAAAACTGTCTAATAATCTAGAAAAACAACTAACGACTGAACGAACCAACCCTTTACAATACAAAATATATCCCTTTATAGGCGGCCCAAAGGTCTCGTCATTACAACACTGTGGGCCTGTCCCAACAGTAACCCAAAAACCCTAACTAGTGACAGTTGGCATATCTGTACTTGAGGTAGCCGCTTTTCGTCACACCATAACTCTCTGCAGTCTTCCATGCTTCCCGGCGCTGACCATGGGTACTGTGCACTACTTCCCTGCTTCTGTCCTTCGTCTTCAATACCTCGGCCTCGTTGCTCCTTTTCCTTTATGAGGGTAGCTGAGCCCTCCTATCTTTTCCACTGCCTTTAATGCAGTGGGTGAGCTCTCTTTTCTCGGTCGCTCAGGTACTGTCGTCTTCCTTGACTTCTCTGCCCTAAAAGTCATGTTTTCCAGCTCTACTCTACAGCTAGAAAAATGCTACGGCGTCGTAGCTCTACCTTATCTCCTCTCCGCCAAAACTGTCTATCCGCTAAACTGGCAACTTCTTCTGTAGCTATGGGACCCTACTCCAATAGTCCCCTAACACTTACTTGTGTCTTGTCCCTGAGCCACTAGCAGCGGGATTCTCCTGCTGTAGCTTCTCCTTGGGTTCCTATGAAGTCCGTTGAAACTTGTCCCGAAGTCCTGCGACTTCGTCCTACATCGCTGCGACATGCTCTTGTGCTGAGTCAAGCATAGCTTGACTAATACTGGAGTCCTCTGTTACTTAGTTCGTAGGTCTCTCTTACCTTTCCTCATTGTTATTCTCGCAATCTCACAGCTTGCAAGATCTACTATTCTTGCGCTTACCATCAGGATTCAAATCCTTGGTATCACGAGAACTCCTCTCTATCTGGGTTAGAGCTCATGCTATAAGGAAGATATAAATTTGTATCTTCCAGGCTTCTCAAAATATGTTGCTCGACCTGGAGCCTTCTATATGAAAGAAATACAAACCATGAATTCCATTATGAGAACAAGCCTTTGTCTGCATGCTGGAATTCTAGCCTTTGTATTGCTCTGCTATATTCTTTCAAATTTCTCCTCAACGAATCACTCCAGGTATTCATGCTGCCTTTGATCGCTAGATTTTCATTTCTTTGCCTCAGCGTTCTCTTGTTCTTCTCTTAGCTGATCAGATAGGTCAACTGTCTTCTCCCGTTGCTTTATTTTTCTCATTTTGACTTTCTTCCTGGTGGGAGATTTCTTCTCGTCATTCTTCTGCTTTGCTTTCTTATCTTCAGTGATCGGCTCGTCTTTCTTCTTCTCCTTAGCAGAGACTTTGATGACATCTTCTACATCTTGCGCTTGACTCCTCATCCTTGGCAGCTGTCTGACCTGTGATGCACCTAATTTCACAACCCTAGGCAGCGTTGTCATAGCGGACATACGGCCACTAGGGTCAAAACGTCTCAGCATGTCTTCTAAAGGTTCCTCCTCGAGCAGAACCCCCTTGGTGTAAAATGCTAGACGTGCAATGGTTGCAAATTCTGGAAATCACAGCACTCTGTAAAGGGATTAGCTCTGCACACGGGAACTGATCGATGCACTCTATAACTCTCGGCTCTTGAATTCTTGCAAATGTAACCCTCCCGACTAAATAATTTATGCTTTTATGTCGTAGATGATAATCCCGGATGCAATGGTCATCTAGACTGGATCCGTCGGTCGTATTAATTGCATGGATGAGACCACACCCATCATCCGATCCTCAATAAATGCTGAAATCCGATCAAATTTCCCTCGAAGTGTGTGTGTACAGGCGTCGATCTTGTCGAAGATTTACCAAATCTAGAAAATTAATTACACTGCTACCAAATCCATGGTAAGATATACCGATCATTTCTTCATTAACTTCCTGTCAGAAGGTGACTTGACTAGCCCTCTGTTTCCTTGCGAAAGCGGGTACGTGGTACGGAGAGACATCGCCTCGTTGCGATGCAACACCGCATCCTCTGCTCAAACAAACTTAAGCGTCTTTTTTTTCCCGCAAGCCACTGATGACTTGCACAAAATGAACCGTCCTTATGCGATTCCTCGTACTTAGAATACCTGCCGGTGTAGACTAGTTCCCGATGCGATGCCTCCTTTCAACTACACTGGACATCTGCACCACCGTAAGCTGTCTAAGCTAGGGCTGATAGGTGGAGTGGCTATCACTATAGAGCTTAAGCCTACTGCCATTAATAAATGTGGGAAGAAGCTCCCCATTCAATTTGCTGAGCTGAATGGCACCTCCCTCTGTAACTTGCTGTATCTGGTATGGCCCCAGCCAATACGTCTTGAACTTCCCTGGAAACTTAATAAACTTACTATCGTAGAGGAGTACTAGGTCTCCAATATGAAGAGTCTTACTCTTAATGTGTCTATCATGCCAAGCCTTTTCTCGTGCCTTCGGGACTTTCTAATGGAAGCCAGCGATGAATCTGTCTTCCTCTAAGGCAAGCGGCTATGCTTGCCTTTCATCCACTGTGTATGTATCAGTCATCCCGGTAATCTAAGCAATCCGTAAGCTGGGAAGAATATAATCCATAGGCATAACAGCCTCCTATCCATACACCAAGTTGAAAGGTGTGTGTCCTGTAAGTTTCTTGCATGTGGTCCTATACGCCCATAATACAACGTTAACTCTGAGGTCCCAATCATTCCTTTGGTTGTTGCAGATCTTAGTAAGATCATTTTCTAAAATATTGTTAAAGGCCTCCACCGTACCATTAGCCTGTGGGTGGTAGGGAGTGCTCTTATGGTGCTAAATCTGAAATTCTTTCGTCAAACCCTCAATGGTGCGGTTCAAGAAATGTGTGCCTTGGTCGCTCATCAAAATTACTGGGCATCCAAATATACTAATGATGTTTTCAAAAAGTAACTGTGCGGCCGTAGTAGCATCACAATTTCTTACTGCTTTGGCCTCCACCCATCTGGTGAGGTACTCTATTCCAGTGATGATATATCTCACCCCAGTGCGTTTTCCTGGTGGGTTGATAGGACCCACAACATCTATAGCCCACTTGTCAAATGCGCGCAGCGTAACCTGTGGTCACAGGGGCATTTCATCTTGTCGCGAGGGTTTTCCTACCCTCTGGCAGATATCGTAGCATCTGGAAAAGTTCTTAGTGTCCTTATGCAACATAGGCCACCATAATACTGTAGCTAGGATTTTCTACGCAGTCGACTTTCCTGCGAAATGACCTCCTGCGGTTGCTGAATGTGCCTCTCTGATGATAGCATCTTTTTCATTCGGCATCACACATCTACGCAGGACTTCATCTGGACCTAACTTGTATAACTATCCTGCAATCAGGGTGAAGTCTGCTGCTTTAACAACCAACTGCTTCTTTTGCTTCTTAGTAAACTCGTCAGGTGCTAATCCTGTAGTTAGAAAGTTAATGATATCAGCATAGTAGTCATTTGTGATCTGGATAGAAAACAATTATGCATCTGGCAAATTGTCCTCTAAGTTACTCGCTCTTCTCCTGAGTCTATCCTCGACAGATGATTAGGTCCAGCATTCAATCTTCCTGGTTTCACAATGATTTCAAAATCATACTCCTGAAAGAGGAGTAACCATCTGCAGATTCTCCCCCTTAACACTGGCTTATTGACCAGATACTTCAATGCGGAATGGTCAGTAAACATATTGAACGAGGCACCCAATAGGTAATGCCAGAACTTCTGCAGCACGTACACCATAGCTAAGCCTTCTCTTTCTGTCATTATGTAGTTCTTTTCTGCTGTCGATAGCTTTCTGCTAGACTATGCGATAGGATGATCAATATCCCCTTCTCCTGGTTGCGTTAAAACAACCCCTAGTGCGATGCAAGATGCATCCACATGTACATGAAACAATTTAGTCCAGTATGGAAATACTAGGATGGGTGCTGTAACCATCTTCTCTTTAAGTGTGTCTAGGCTCTGCTGACATTTCTCGTTCCATAGGAATTTTATATCTTTCTTTAACAATTTCTCCATCGGCACTATAATCTTTGCGTAGCCCTTGATGAACTTTCTGTAGTACCCGGTATGACCAAGTACTGTCCTCAATTGCTTTACTGAGTTGGGTGCTGGAATATTTACAATGATGGCGATCTTTGCGGGATCTACCATCAAGCCTTGTCTGCAAACAATGTGACCCAACAAAATACCAAATGGTGCACAAAATATACATTTCTTCAAGTTTAGAGAAATCTGGTACTGCCTACATTACTCTAACATCAGTCTTAAATCTCCTATGTGCTTGTCAATTAGTCCAAATACAGTCCAATCATCAAAATAAACTTCTAAGAATTTTTGGATGTATTCTTTAAATACAGCAACTACTACTCTAGAAAAGATAGCTGGTGCATTCTTAAGGCCGAAGGGCATTACCGTATACTGGAATGAGCCCCATTCTATTGCAAAGGTGGTCTTGGATCGATCTTCTGGATGGATTCTGATCTGATGATAGCCTGAAAAGCCATCAGTGAAGGAGTAGACCTCCTATCCTCCCACGTTGTCTAACACCTCATCAGTGAACGGTGTCAGAAATGGTTCATGAAGCGATGCATCGTTGAGTTTACGCAGATCGACACAGATCTTGATGTCTCCTTTAGTTTTCTTTTATTGTACGACCATGGGACTAACCCATTCTCTCTCTTCTACGGGCTCAATGATGCCTGCTGCTAGCATCTTATTGATTTCATCCTTAACTTTTTCTTTATAGCGTGGATTTAATCTATATGGACGCTGCTTGACTGGTCTAACATCCTCCTTCAATGGTATCCTCATTACTCCCAGGTCTCTAAATATTCCCTTCATCTCTGTGAACTTGGTGGGAAATAGGTCCTGATAGTCATGTAGCAAGTCTGCAATCTGTCTGACTGTTTCATCGTTCCAATAGTCTCCAATAGAGGCAAAATTTGGTTCTGTGTCTATGCCAATATTGATCTTTTTAACCTTGATGGGCTCTGTGATTGTTGGAATTTCTAACTCTGGTCCCTCAACATCGCGAGTCCCTTCTGACTCCGGAATGTTGGTGTTGCGAGGATCCTCATCCTCGGCCTCTGGTTCTGCTTCAAAGTTATAGCACTCAAGCGCATCTTTTAGCTGTATGGCCCACTCAGGCTGAGTTTGTACTGATAGGGTACAATCCTCAAATATCTTACTCTTTATTATATCTAGGGCCTGATCAACACTTGGGTACTTAGATTCAAAAGCGAAGGTGAGTAGAAAGCTGTCTATCATAAGTGGCCATGTAGTTGTTCCCTTGCGCAGTTCAATCTCTGTGTACCAGTTCCTTGGAACTGTGTCCAAAGTGTGAATGAATCGGTGAACCCATTCATCCTCGGGAATGTCTGACCAATTCTATTCACATGTCTGAATATGTGACCTGGAGTCACTTTCTCCTGTATATTGCTGCTGGACATACTCTCTATCGATAGAAAATCTGATCGCCATCAATCTCTTAATATCATCCCATGATGCGATATTCTCTTTATGTGCATACCACCATCTTGCAGGTGTGGCGCATACTGCAAGGTCCATAGCTACGATCCTCTGCTCATGAGGAATTTGTTGTTCAAACTATTTGAGAAAGTCCTGGATATCTATTATACCATGAAATGACGGAATCTCATTGATCTCAGCACCAATCCATCACAGTGACTTAGTCAAGTATGCGCACCTGCGCGCTGAAACTTCGTGAAGTCTGTTCTGCCAGTTCTCTATACCAACATCTGAATCTGATGTGCATGAGTTGTCGCATCACCAACTAATGTTCCCTTCTACAGTCAGATTGATGTAGTCGCTCTGGTTTGTGGTCATCTGATAGAGGCTCTCCATGTTATGTGCGTCTTCATCTGCTCGGATAGGTTCAATATATCTAGGACCCTGAAAAGGATCCAACGGTGCGATGACCCGGATCTGTGTGTCCTCAAAGGCCATTTGTCTTCTCTTTACGTCGATAATGGCCATGTTACCGATCGCCCAATCAATTCCTAGTAGTGCTGGATATGGTCTACTATCGCCTATGATTTCTATAACTTCAAAGTCCACAAAGCTGCAAACTCCATCAATGTCAACTGGCACCTGCGGTAATTGACCCAGGGGTGATACTCGCTGCTGATTAGCTAATTTCAGATGAATAGGCGGTCTAACTAACTTAGGGCTACCCATCTGTTCCCATGTCTGCTTAGTCAGAACATTTACGTCTGATCCTAGATCTAGGATCACCTCATCCATTTCAAATTCTCCAACCTATGCCGTGAGTCGCATCTCTCTGCCTGTTCTTGTATGTCCCGTAATATTATGAACAGCACGCTGTGTACTGCTCATGGAAGAAGATGGCTGACACTAATCTATGATGCGCTGAAGTTATCCAATAGCTTGCTCATTTCTTACAAGTTTTAAGCAACTCCGCAGGAAGGAATGTACACTTCCTGTCATCTCATCCTCATCACATGTACCCGATGTGGTAGCCTACGATATCTGTACAGGGCTAATGCCACAAGGTGCTTGCTGCGGTATGCCCCTAGACGGTGGTACCTACGATCCTGATTGCATAGGGTCATCAAGGAAAGTCTTAGCTTCCTGAAATGTCTGTTTATTCTTCTGCAGGTCAAGTGGTGTTGCTTTGTTAGGAGCTCTGCGCACCCACTCTTGACCTATGTTCTTTTCAGTATCCTACGATGTCTCACTGGTGGAAACACCGCTGCGAGTCACAATATTGACTCTTGGTTCTGGCTCTTCCTGCTCAGAAGCAATAAGCTGGATGTTCTGGTGTGCTGCTGGTTTAGGTTCTCTAATCTTAGCTATCAAGGTAGGACACTCCTCTATAGTGTGATCATAAGATTTGCAATAGTTACATGTGGTGGTGGGACTCTGACAGTCTGTAGCATAATGTCCTACAACTCCAAAGTTGTAGCAAGTAACTGGTCCACGACCACGGCCAAAGCCTCCTCCACGGCCAAAGCCTCCTCCACATCCTCGTCCTCTGAATCCTCCTCCATGGCCACCATAAGCCAGATCATGCTGTGGTCCTGCTGCTGGACCCTGTGTTTCTGATTGGACTCTGTACAAGTCTTGCTTTGCTCCGACCATGAGATCATAGGCTTGGAAATCGTGTTCATCATGGCCTACAGACTTGCAGAAGACGCAGTATAAGTTCTTAGGTGTCTGCACATACTTCTGAAGTAGAGGGCACTAGTGAGGTAGATGTCCTCTTGTTTTGCATATTTCACACCACGACCCGTGGGTCTGTGGTAAGGGGTTTGGAGCCCCTGTCGCTAGATATTCTACAAAGACTAGACAGTTGTATTTAGTATGGCCTTGTGCTTTACACCTTACACACCATATGTCTTGCACAACCTCTTTTACTTTCTTAAGCTCATGCAACTGTAACATGAGATTAGCCAACTGGTTTTGTAGATTTGTCATGCCTGTGCTGGTTTCTGCTAGAGGTGAAGCCTCTAGTTTCATTGCCATCTCCAACATGTCATCCTACGTCTGGAGTTTCTGCTGCATTAATGGCAGTCTAATGTGAGGGAGCAACGCTGCAATAAACCATTCTTTATGTTGCTCTGGCGCAAACTCAAAGCTGACTTGGTCTATAAGGGCTTTGAATTTCTCATCAAAGTCCCACACTGACTCTATAGGTAGCTGTTTGATGTCCTTGAGCTCTGTAATGCACTGTGACTCAGACTTAGGTTTGTTAAACTCTTTAATCATGGCGGTCTTGATCTGGACAAGTGTTTTGGGTACTGTGCTATACTTCATATACCATGTTAAGGCTCGATCTCTTAGTGTGGTGACCAACTGTACAAGTTTAATGTTATCGTCATTTATGGTTTTAATGGTCCACATGGCTTCACATAGAAACCAATGTTGCTCTGGGTCCTCTGCCCCCGTTCCCTTAAATATAGGTAGCTTCATATCATCCCCCATTCTGTTTCTACGCGGTGGGTGTTGATTTGCTGTGTTACTACCACTCGGCGGTATAGGTGAAGGTGATGTAGCGGTGGTAGGTACTGTCTGCGAGCTACTGGATGGAGTTCCTACGGGATTGTTCTGAGTCCCGGTCTGTTTCTGTGGGGTGTAAGGATGGTAAGGGATATCCCCCTCTATTCTTTTTGTGGTAATGTGACTCTGTTGTCTAGTATTATCTAAACTGTCTTCAATTATGGGAGATCTGAAATCTGCTTTATATTTCTTTCCACTACGTGTACGTCCAATGTCATCAAAATCACTTTCAAATTCTTGTGACATTACTATCTTTACTTATTCATCTGAAACTAGATCCATTGTTCCTTTTCATGGAATAACATCTTAATGGAAAAGTTTAAAGATTTTAGGTACTTACCGTGGTATCCTTTGAAGAAGTAGCGCTCAGCCTCGCTGAAGCTTTTTCTTTGTTCAACTGCAAACTCTGTGATGAAGCCTTCTAGCACACTCGCAAGCCAGAAGTCTACTGTCCTTGTGAGGGGATTATCAAGGTTCTTCACGGTCTGAATCAGCTCCGGTGTCCAGACAATGTCTCTTTTCTTCTTGAATATGCTCGTATCAGTCAACATTGATAACCAGTCGTAAAGCTCATTCCCAAAGGTCACAAAAAATATCGCATGCAGGTCTATAACGATATGTTTTTGTAACCAGGCCTCTGTACTCAGTTTAGGACTCCTATTCTCTCGTTCGACAAACTCTTTTTGGTTAGAACAAACCCACTCATTGAGTTCGTCTCTAGTAGGCCGCCACTAGAACATCAATGCTCAGTTTGTTCAAAACCAGCAATGGAACCATTTGTTGGCTTGCATGGGCAGATCTGGGTTTACTGTATTTAACCAACAACACCCCTAGCTCACTGGCCCTTTCGGCGACAGACCGCAGAGCGGCCTGAAGTCTCACCCGAAGTGGTTCTAATGGGTTGGCCAAGGACTCAAGTGTCTTGGACCAGGTGCTGTGGCAACTTGGGTGTCTCGCAGCTCTTCTAGCCTGTGATATTTCTCTCTGTCTGTGACGCGCAACTTCCTCTTACTTGCGACGACTCTAGTCCTTATCGCATCACCGTGCCTCAGGAAACGCGTAACTCCTTCATACGCTGATTCTCAACCGCAGCGCACCACATCTCCTCTACTGGTGCGATATCTCCTCCTTGCGATATCCCACCACTGCGGCTCAGCGTACTTAGTGCTACTCGTTCCGACTTACGGGACTCAATATACAAGGTTTCTTAACTCGGCAACTCTTAACTATCTGGGATGAAATGTAGATAAACTCTTACACAAAATACTTATGGACTTCACTTGCATTTATCTTCTATAGTGCTGTAAACTGAATACCGCATACATACATTAAACTGTAAACAATGCCCATGTGATAACTGATAGATGCAACAAATAAACACAACACATAAATCAATCACATAACACATGATTTTAACGTGGTTCACCTCCAGGATGGAAGTTACGTCCACAGAACTATGTTTCTATTATAGCTCAGGGGAAGGTAAACACAGTTCTATTGCACCGCATATGCAGCTCAAGATCTTCTAGGTAACTTCGCACACAGCCTGGAGCCCTTCTCTCTTAGATCTCTTTTCTACTCTATATTGCACCTCTTACAATATACTCTTCCCTCTTTGCCGATCCCTGCGGATCGTTACATGCATGCTCAATGAGCCAGCTACTGGTTACAGTAAGATAACTACAGTTAATAACATAACCAAAGCTCGTCTTCTACAACTGTTTAATGATCTACAAAAACAACTAACGACTGAATGAACCAACCCTTTACAATACAAAATATATCCCTTTATAGGCGGCCCGAAGGTCTCTCCATTACAACGCTGTGGGCCTGTCCCAACAGTAACCCAAAACCCTAACTAGTGACAGTCGGCATATCTGTACTTGAGGTAGCCGCTTTCCGTCACACCACAGCTCTCTGCAGTCTTCCATGCTTCCCAGCGCTGACCATGGGTACTGTGCACCGCTTCCCTGCTTCTATCCTTCGTCTTCAATACCTCAGCCTCGTTGCTCCTTTTCCTTTATGAGGGTAGTTGAGCCCTCCTATCTTCACCACTGCCTTCAATGCAGTGGGTGAGCTCTCTCTTCTCGGCCGCTCAGGTACTGTCGTCTTCCTTGACTTCTCTACGCTAAAATTCATGGTTTCCAGCTCTGCTCTGCAGCTAGAAACATGCTACGGCGTCGTAGATCTACCTTATCTCCTCTCCGCCAAAACTGTTTATCCGCTAAACTGGCAGCTTCTTCTGTAGCTGCGGGACCCTGCTCCAACACTTTCCCTCTCCTCAATTTTTGAATAGAGGTTGAATTCTTCCATCTGCAAATTGGTAGTGTACCAATTCATCATCCCTATGGGATGGATATCCAGTGGCCAAGAGTCTAGAATCTTCTTATCAACAAATATATTTCCAAACGCATCCTTGTTCCATTTTTTACTCTTCTTTTAGTCCTTTTAGCTTATGTTGGAACTTTTACATACTATGGTCAGATCCTTCGCTCAGTTCATCCCACCAAGTCTTGATCATTTCAATAAAATATGGATTCCCTAAAAAAAATGTTCAAACCTGAAGGGTTTTTTGAATTTTGAACCCACCCCACTCAACATTAATTCAACTGGATATTGGTCTGATCGTACTCCTTGAAGAATTGTTGAACGAAGTTCACTTCCTAAATCCATTATTGATTTATGCAACCAAAAATATATCCAGGTGAGAAGCAATGTGTCTATCCCACGTGCTCTTATTGTTCTAGGTAAACCATCCTTCCCACATGGTTATGTCTACTAACCTTAATTCTTCAATAGTGTCTCTGAAAGATTCACATTCTTCCTCCAACCAACATGTTATCTCCCAAAATAAATTTATTTTTTAATAGGATGAATATTTAAGGTCATATTATGAAAGACATTGGGGTGACTAACAAAGTTGGGATATATGATGTTCTCTTATTTGATAAATTTTAAAGTTTTAGCTTTCGGTGGCTTAGGCGAAATTTTCAAGGGCTCATTAGCCACAAAAAAGCCTAACTTTGGGCATCTAATAGTTTAGATGCAGGACCAAGTTATCCACCGAAAGCATGCTCATCACGTTCTTATTAAAAATTTTGGGAAAAGGACATTCGATGGCTTAGGTGAGCTTTCCAATAGCTCATTAGCCACCAAAAAGCTTTGGTTTGGGCAACTTATGAGGTTTTTCTGGACGACGTTGACCACCAGAAGGGAATGAAATATGTTGGGGAAAAAGTCATTTTCAGTGGCTTAGGTGAAAGTGTTGGTGGTTCATTAGCCACCAAAAGCTTAGCTTTCGATAGCTAGCAAACAAAGCCCTAAATTCTCTTAACCACCGAAGGGACGAAAAGACTGGGGGACTGCAGTAAATCATAAAGTTGGTAGATAAGAGGTCCTTATTGATTTGAAATGACTGATAAGAGATCAAAACCCTAGCCTTCCCTCCACCTGTCCCACGACTGCAGTTAAACCTCCACGAAGCATTAAAGTTCCAGTTAAAATGATTGCTTTGCTGGCTATCTCATGGTTATCACCAGAATATATCATCATCTTTGCTCAAGTACCAATTTCCTGATTATCCCCTCCAAATCAGCACCATATCCTCAGTACACTCCACATTTATCTACATGCATTCTCACTGAGCCTAGCCCTCTCTAGATCCAACATTGTAGTATCCTTCCCTAGGGTTTGAATTTTGCAGGTGCAGGGAGGAGCACCCGCTCAAAAAACTCAAAACACAGGTTTTTGTGGCTAAGCGTGTTTTCAAAATGGTCTCTAAGCCACCAAAAGTATACTTTCAGTAGCTAAAACAAAAATTTCAAGGCGCTCTAAGCCACCGAAAATGGCATTTTACTATGAAAAGTCATTTTCTTAAAATAATTATTCTGAGCAAATGGAGAATCATTTTGCAAAAGTATCAGAGGTTTTTGTTCCTAACACGTCATAGAACAATAACCTCTCTCAATTTTCCTAAAAGTGTTGCATATTGGGAGAATTGAATCCACCTCTAAGACCTAGTTTTTGGATCTTAGAATTTCCTGTTTGACACATGTTTTTCAAATACAGATCCTAGGAAAATTAAAATGAAACCCTAGCTGAGGCAATAGCAAGATTTCAAGATCGAGAGGTAGCCCATGATGTTTCAAATCTTATGCAGGTTGAAGAAGTACGAGAAGGTCAGGAATAAAGTTGTACCGGGTGATCAGACTATTGAGGTTGCAGTTAAAGAATTCTAGATGAAACCCTAGCTCTCGTTCTGTACTAGAAAACCTAGCTGAAGCAACAATAAGCCTTCAAAATCCAGAGGCAATACAAGAGGCTGCTAACTTTCCAAACATTGGGCAAGCTGAAGAAATACCAAAATATCAACAACAAAACTAAAAAGAATGAGTTGGGAGGTGGATGACAATTTTTGCAAAAAACATGGCTTTCGGTGGCTTAGGCACACGCAGAAGCAGTTCATTAGCCATCGAACGCAGATCTTTCGATAGCTAACAGACTTGAAACTTTGACTCCTTAACCCCCGAAAGAAGTAAGAGGCACAGAAGGCTATTTTGGCATAAAAGACCAGTTTTGGGCAAATTTAACTGTCTTAGGGATGAAGTGTAAAAGTTGAAAGTTGCTGAAGTGCACCATCAAAGGAGGCATGTTCCAGTTTTGAAGATACATCAACAAGGAGGAGGTCACAAACCCTACATGTTTTAACCAACGGTCACTTATCTAGCAGAGGACGAGTTACAACTTCATCCCTAGTACTCACTATAGTCATCAAAAGGTTCAATAATTGAACAAGTGTTAGTGTTAGATAAACCAGTAGTTAAAATTAGGGTTTTTGACCTAATTTTGCAAAAAATAGTTATTTTATCTATTTTTAGTAAATCAGATCCAATTTTTCAAGATTTGAATATTTTTGTAAAGGCTACTTTCGTCGTCCTCATTTCTACGAGGGAACCTGAGTAAACCCTTGATCATCATTTTCCTCCTCCTTCTTATGTGTTGGATTTGGAATGTTCATAGGGCATTCCCTAAATAGGTGACCATATTCTTGGAACCTTCGACATTGAAACATGATCTATTCCTAATCCAGGGTTGGTAGCTAGTCCTCGTCTTCCCATGACATTATGATCGCTTCTAGTAGATATTTGGTGAGATCCATATAGACACAGATCCTCGTATATGATGTGTGTCTTTGGATCCTATTATGTTCTAATATTTTGATGAATTTCACGTCTTCCTTTTTTCGACAAAACATTTCCTTCCATGGTATCACGAATAAACTCGTCTAATAGAAGAAGTAAGGGCCCCCATCTAGGACTTTGTTCCTGTATTCCATATTAAAAACGAAGATTGTGAAAAAATCCTTGGAGCCCAAATGTAGATCATAATGACCCTAGGTTTCCATGCAGATTTTATCCACCAGACTAGGGATTTTTTTGAAGGCTGCATTCCCACAAAAATTTTATTAGGGCATTATCTTTCATATACTGAATGTGATCCTTGATCTTGGACGATATGACCTGCCTAGTCAGAGTCAGGGTTGCTTTGGGCATGCATTACACTGGCTTCCGATCCATCGACCTTCCTTTCCTATTGTATGTCTGATCTAGAGATTTCGGGATGTCCCTGATCTGCAACCCTTTTGAGGCAGGGAGGCTTTTTGGCCTACCCCTTTTCCTTCCTCCATACTTTCGTCACTCCAGCCCCCTTCGCAAATCTCCGACAAGTCCTTCCCCCTCTCCAAAATCAGCAATCCTATCCTTTAACCTCCCAATACATGATGAAATATCTCTTAGTAGCCATGGTTTTACATTATTTTACCTTTTATCTTTTCATTGAGCAACTCTAACCTTTGAACTTGTGTGCTCCTAAAAGCAATACGACCTCATATAAATGGCAACAAGACGTTGTGCAGTGCACATACGCATAGATAAGGAGGGAAAATAAGAGGAATGAAGAGTACATTGCCAAATTGAAAAGAGAAAACTCCAAAATCGCAATAATGGAGGTGGAATTAAGTTGTTTGCAAGGTCGTGGGCATGAAAATGGGGAGGTTATTCAAAAAATATGGGAAAGTATATGCAGACTAAAGAGGGAGGTTACGCCTATAATCAGACACATTGAACATCCAACAAATTCATTTGTGGGGTCTCGAAAGACCTATCAAGGACCACTTAACGACCAAAATGGGAAGGGGCCAGAATGGGAAGAGCCTTCAATAAATAAAATGGTTGCTACATCTCTGCATCAATGACTTAGTCTTCTCCAAATGCAAATTTTGTGGTAATAGTTTTATTAAGATCTACACTGGACATTTAACGGAAAAATAAAACAATAGCAAAAATAGATGGATAAATTCTAGAGAATGTGAATATTTTAAACTTTGGTAGATTAAACAATTGCCCTTCTTTTTTGTATTCTCTTTGGTTAGACAATTCAGTCATAGCTTCTATTTAATATAAATTTTCTTCATTTTATATTAAAAAAAAGGAAAGCAATACTATCTCTCACAATGACAATGAGTTGTTATTATATTATCTTTAAGAAATTTTAATTTTATTGAATTATATATGCCAAGCTATTTTTGAAACAAAACTATATAAATTGTAAAAAAAAATTGTCATCATAAAAAAAATCATATAAAAAATAACCAGCTCCTAAACTCTAAAATAGTTTTGATAACCAACTCCTGAACCGAGAAAGAGAAATCATTTTGGGTTCATCTGCTCATAGATCAGTATTCCACATGTCGAGTCTGGTTCGAAAAGATCTTTAAAAAGCATCTTTGGACATCTGAGACCCGCTGGTTTGAAAAGCTCTTCAGAATGCACTAATTTGATCTTACTGTCATTAAATTCATACCACCATTCATCCAGTTCCTTCCTATACTTTGAAGCTCTGACGTATACCTTAGTATGATTTCTGTGATTAAGCCTAGCCTCAGCTGCTACCAGCTTATATTTACAATTCTGAGTAGCACTACTATTGCATACTGGCTCCATGAGTTCACCGAGATCCAGAAATTCTTGAAACATCATCGTATACCATTCGAAAATCTCAGGAACCGCGAAAATCAACGTACTTGGAAACTTGCAAATCGTATTTCGAATATAATTTATATTATTACTTCTAATCGATGCGTTACTCCATGAGTTTTTATCACTTCCAATCGATCCGTTACTCGATGAGCTGTTCTCACTTCCAATCGATCCGTTACTCGATGAGTTGTTATCACTTCCAAGCTTGTACAAAAAGTTGAACACATGATATATTCTTAAAAAACTCGGACTGTACTCAGATTCTTCAAATTTACCCTCACCCTCAGATTCTTTGCTTTTGCATGTGCCGTAGATATCTTCTTTTAAGCCCTTTACATAGCCTTCTTGTACTAATATATGCAGAATAATAGACAATGTAAGTGCAGCGTTCCCTCCATCGCCCAATGGGAGAATCGCATATGGTAATCTCTTATGTATCCACAGTACTATGCTAGCTGCTACGTTTCCATCAGAGGCGCCAGCCCGTCCACTATGGGCATCAGCTGCTACATTGTCAGGATATATTTCTAAGAATAACAAGTAAATTATGGCCGTCAAGGATTCATATGGTATAGAGAAATCAGTAGAGCCGGCAGTTGGGAGCCTCATGAAATCTCTTCGCAGGGCTTCCATGGCTAAGATGCTCTGAAGTGCTACACTTACATAACATGTTCCAGAGAAATTATTAATACCTTTAGGCACCAATCCGTAGCTGTAGCTTTTTTGTTGACTATTTGCATCCATTTTTGTCTTAGCGACAAGATCTTCCATTTATCCGTTATCGGTTATGTTCGTCTTAGTTCGCTTCAGTCTTCAGTCTTCACACGGTGTCTTCAACATAGAATGCTAACAATTCTATTGCTCAACTATTAATACTTTATGTTAAATAGAAACTCCAAAGCATGATAGTTCATCTCAGTTTGCTTCAGTCTTCTGACGGTGTCTTCAACATAGAATGTTAACAATTCTATTACTCAACTATTAATACTTTATGTTAAATATAAACACCAAAGCATGATAGGAATGTTTTGTTATATTTTCCTT
Source organism: Pseudotsuga menziesii (assembly GCA_001517045.1). NCBI lineage: Eukaryota > Viridiplantae > Streptophyta > Pinopsida > Pinales > Pinaceae > Pseudotsuga > Pseudotsuga menziesii. Next base: position 10,044 of record LPNX011123509.1, on the reverse strand, counting down.
TAGCTGACTAGAGTTTTGTTTAGCGGATGAGTAAATTATAATAAAATTTGTCCACACCTATTATTAATTATTATTAAGTAAGTGGTAGATATTCTAATTATTATGTTTACGAGAGGCGAGTGCCTCCATTTCCGACATGGGATTTGAAATGCCAAATGATGTCAAGTGTCATGTTGATGTTGTCCATGGTAGAAGTACTAGGGTTGTTAAGGTTTTTGTTTTCCATATTTGTTGTATAGGGCGGCTTTCGTTTGGGCTTCAAGATTTGGTCTTTGTGCCTTAGCCTATTTTAATGCTTCAGGCATTGGGCATTTGTTGCATTTTGCACTAGGTTTGATGCGAATGATTCTTCACGTTGGTCCAAAAAAAATGGTTGGAGTAAATGCGGAGTCAATTTCACATTCATTGAAATTCTTTAACGAATGGGTTGGAGGATCTAAGCTTTGGTTGTACTCTTTGTCTTTGGTTTTCTATGGTCTTTTGGGTTGTTGTTGTGGGAAAGAAGGAGAGGGTTTTCATGTTCCTGCAAAGGTACAAATGGTAGATTCCTCATGTCAATTGTATGTGCTTGGGGTTTTATTTTCAGGAATTGGCCAAAGTTGGGAGTTGGCTTATGGCATTCTTCCTCGTGTCACCAACTTTGTTCCATTTCTAGTGGACTGCAAGTGTTTTGAAGGTGATTTTGTTTGTGAATGTTGTGTAAGTTTTCACCGTCGTCCTTGGATTTGGATACTAGGAAATGGATTTTATGTCCCCATGAAGGACAAAAGGAAGAAAGAGGCATCGCAAGATATTTTATGCTCGGGTTTTTATTTCATAGGGTTTAGGGAAGGTTGGGGTTTGGATTCTGGCATTGTCTTGGGTATCGCAAAATTTGATCTATTGTTGGTGGAGTGTAATTGTTTTCGAGGTAATTTTTTGTGGTCGTGTTGTGTAGTTTTCACCATCTTCCTTGGATTTGGTTTTCCCCTTTTGACCCTTATTTTCACTAGTGTAGGTTTCGACAGTGCCTTGTGCATTGACTGTGATTTATGATGGTGTTGGGATTTAGTTGTTTGGTTCCAGGACGAGCAGGTTCCTGTTGGCAGCCAGCAACAACCTCTTCATTTCTTGACAAAATGAAGAGAGATCAGCTCTTTATATGATTTATTAAATTAAAATTATGAAAGAACACCTTCAGAATCTTTGATTCTGAAGGTGCTCTCAATCAAAAGAAAGTGATTTAATGATTTTAGAGCTGAAAGAAATTTGATCATAAAACTTGGCTTTTAACTGTCAGATAAGTTTCGTAAATTTTTATTAAGTTAGTGAAATCATCAAAATGAATTTATGTGACTTAAGGGATTTGTGCCAAGAGAAATTTCATAAAACACATTATATGTTAAATAGGGTATTATTAGTCCTAAGAATAAGAGAATTTTGAAAGTTAACATCATATGTAACACCCTATCATGAACCTTGTAAATATCATAGTTAATGGATAAATGATGTTTGTATAGGAAAAATTTTACTTATGATAAATATCCTATATGATGGTATATATATGTCGATAGGATGTGTAAAGGGTTGTAAACTTAGTCTTGTACATATATAGTATATTAATCTAGCTATTTTATCAATGTATCGTTAACATTAGAGAGTGCGATTTATTACTCTTCATACCACTACGTAACATGATAAATAGGGATGATTGTTTGGGTTAGCTGGCCATGCAATAAACCAAATGTCAAATTGATAAGCGATCAACCATTTGGATCGATGAGCTGGTATAAAACGTGGCTTTCACCCCTTGATAGAGTCGACAGTTGTATGCATGTGGTAATCTCGTGTTGACAGTGTTAAATGCTAACAGTCATTTCAAATTATGCCATTGTACCTATTAATTATGAACCACTGTCAATAATCAATGGTTGCAATGATGATTTTATCAGTCCTCGTATCGTTGGTTCGCCAAGTTAAGAGGTTATCACTAAGAGGCATGGTTAAACGTAGGTAAACTGGCATAAGTCATGGTGTAGTGTAACATTTATCACTGCTTGAATCTCGCTAAGATGGCAGGTTCAGAGATTAGATCTCCGGTCAGATTTGAAGCATGTGAAGATTATCCATCATGTCATGCATATGGATACCTATTCCCTCTGTTTTCACTTCCCCATTCATTTCGCGACGAAGGCCAGAAAGTGCTGGAGAAACCATGTCTCCTCTGAATCGTTTTGAGATTTCAGGGTGTGAACTGATTGAAGCTAACCAGGAAGCTGCCAAGAGATTTGAGAAAATGGGATGGGCACATTTCTTTCGAAGCTTTGATGGTCACCATGTGGAAATTACTAAAATGTTCGCTATGAGTTTTGAAGATGACAGGGTGCGAATTAGGGGTTTCGAATTCGTTATCAATGAAGATAAAATTGCTGAAGCCACAAAACTTCCACAGGTTGGGGAATGTTGGTTTAAAGGCACGATGGTCAACAAGAAGAAGTGTCTGGCTTTGTTACTACCATTACCAGATAAAACGAAGCTGAGGATAGGTGTACCTGTGAAATTCCTAAAGCCCGAATGGAGAGTTTACTATGAAATTTTAGTAAGATACGTGACATGCTGTGGACGCTATTCCCATTTGCATTTGTATCATTTACGGTTGCTGTTAGCAGTTAAGGGTTGTAAAATTAATTTGCCCTTCTATCTTTGGCAAAGTCTTAAGAAAATGTCACAATCTATTAGGAATTTCAATAACCCTGACAGTAGTCTGTGTCATCATGGGTTGATTAAAATTTTACTGCAATTCCAATTATCTGTTAAAGGCGTGTCTTGGGATAAATTTCTAGTTGACTGTAAATTGGGGCCAACACAGTACTGGCCTAATCCATCTCCACGAATTCGTAGAAGACGAAAGGCCATAAATCCTGAGGTTAATAGCTCAGAGGTTAAGGAGCCAGAGGTCGTAAATATGCCCATAGATAATGAGATTAATGAAAATGCTGATAGGGTTTCAGTTCCTTGATATTCTAGGGAAATATTGGATAAACCCGAACCTGGTAAAAATGATGACAACCCTGCAAAACTAAAAGAAGGATTAGCCGAAGATGAAATTGATAAACCTAATGAATGTGATAAAGAGTCTATGCATAAGCTGAACCACTTGGCTCAGGTTTGTTGTGACAAGGAAGGGTTGAACTATGAAAACTTATCGTTTTCGCGTAGAGTTACTAGGAGCATGCATAATCTTCATTCGACTCCAGGATATAGGTCTGATCAACAGACTTCCAAATCTACAGCTACTGAACCGACAGTTGTAAATATTGAGGATGATATTCCGATGTCTGTCCCTAACACAATGGATGTAGGGAATTCTGCTACTACGCAGGGAAGTGATGTGCAATCAGATGAGGTCGAGGGCAATCAACCAGAATTAAACGTTAACACTGTAGATCTTGAACCATTACACAATCAGCATTGTGACAGTCCTCGTTCTCCTCGTGTAACTAAAGAAGACGAAACTCTGCAACAGGTGTTAGGTAATGTATATCAAGATAAAATCACAGAGTTTAAAGGGAAGCTTAAACAGTGTCTGTCCAGCACAGCCTTATTGGAGGAAGAAAACAAAACTTTCAGGAAAGAATTGCTAGAATGGATTGATAGATGGAAGAAGGTGAACATGAAGAAGAATCAACACAAGAAATCCAAGAAATCAATACTAAATACAAATCAGCTGCTACTGAAGCGAATTGAAAAACAAAATGTTAAAATTATCAGGCTGAAGGCTAAACTGGCCGAAGCTAGAAGAGTAGTCGCTCTTCATAATGAGGCTTAATAGTTTTTCTTTTCTCTTATGTCACAGCATAACAGGTAATGGTTATTTCGATTTTGCATGCCTGTAAAATCAGAGATTTAACATGCATGCATTTATAATTTTTAAATATTTCTGTTAGCTGTGTTAAACTCATTTTAATATGATGCGTTGATTGAATTTAATGCAGGAAGTTTCATCATCGCCCTTTTCCAGAAATACAGGACGTGGTTATACGATGGCATGGGGATATGGCTGAATTGTTACAAGATGGAGTTTTTTATGGTCAAGAACTTTCTGAGATACCTCGACTCAGGCCAGTCGATTTCTATTTCTAGTAATAGGTATAATTAGATGCCCTTTTTATTTAATAGTCCCTATAATGTAGCAAGCAACTTTTATTGCAAAAAACTGACTCTTATTAGTATATAAGTTAAGAGTTTTGATGAACTCAAGGGATGGAATGGTGAAGAAACTCATTGAATAGATATTTTGTTACTAGTATTACATCATACTTGAAGCTGAAGCTTTCATGTGAATGATACTGGACATCTACAAATGATACTGTGACTGGTATTTCATTTTTGGATCTATATATATATATATATATATATATGGGTGAATCCACGGACCTGGGTAACACTTTTTGGCAAGGGCATTTCGGCAAAAACAAAAAAAAACGCACCTCGGTCGAGGGCTTGTTAAGCCCTCGACCGAGGTCTTAATATCTCGACCGAGGTTTTATTAAGCCCTCGACCGAGGTATTTAAATACCTCGACCGAGGTATTTATATACCTCGGTCGAGGTTCATACCTCGGTCGAGGGCTTAAAAAAACAGACTTAGCCCTCATTCAAACAAATGAAAATTTTCCTGTGCCTTGTAGAGGTGTAAACCCTGCCATTCCTAGCACATAACTTG
>LPNX011123490.1:373537-428829 GCA_001517045.1 Pseudotsuga menziesii | reverse complement strand
TTAAGTAGATTAATTAAAACTCTCCGACAGAGAGCGCTCTTGACCTTGTCTTATGACAAAGGTTCAAGAGACTTAATTAAACTAAATGCTTAATGCAAGGGGAATGCAAACTAGCTATGCTCTTTGATAGAGAGTCCTTTTAACTTGGGTTATTGCAAGTTCAAGAGACTTAGTTAATTAATTGATTAAAATTAAAAGAAAAATATAGAACTAAACTACCTAAGAGTCTTTTTAGGGCCTAATTGGGAAAGCATTGGGGTAAGTAACAAATCAAAAGAAAACAAAAAGCAACTCTCCGATAGAGAGCACTCTTGATCCACCTTAAGGTGAGATTCAAGAGATTTTGATAATTTTTAGGGTTTTGCAGTATTGTATCAAAAAGGTAAACAGAACTAAAACTAGCTAAGTGAATAAATAAGGAATTTTTTTAATGTTTTCTATTTTATGCAAGATGAACCTTTCAGAAATAAACTATCTAACTTCAAAGAAAAACACAACTCTAACAATTTGAAACTATTCTATCCTACTTTTAGCAAATTATGAAACAAAGCATGAAAATGAGGAGACGATACAAGCTTCCCCCAAATGGGGAAAGAGGGGTGTGGGAGCCGTAATCCCATGTGCTCTTTAATAATTTGTTTACAATGCTTTTCTTTGCTGCCTTTTTTGCTTCTTTTCTTATTCCTGGAAGGCCTTTGGAGCAATCTGCAGAAGGGGGAAAAAAGAAGAGGGAATTTATGGGTTTTTTTTAGGCTTGACTCTTCAGAATTTTGCCAGCATTTCCGCTGTACCTGTCACAGAAGTAAAAAAATCAGCAAGCATATATTGTTAAAAGATGGTAGGAAATACAATGCAAAAATAAAAAAAAAATTGGAAAAATTTTTAAACTTAGAAAATTTTTGAACATTCACATGCAAAGCATAAATTTTCCCTAGATCTAATGAAAGAAACTAGATCTAGCAAAAGCCTTAAAAACAGATTTGAATAATGAGTATTGAAACTTGGATCTATTTCATGAGCAAATGCAAAAATTTAAAAAGGAAGGGTAGAGATAGAAGTTTGAAGATGGAGCTTTGGAGTAAGATCTCCTTATGTTTTTCCTCTTGGACAAAGCCCAACTTTGTAGATCCTGAAAGACAACAGTGTTAGAAAGTTCTTATGATGATGAAGATGAGATTGATGCAACTGAGCTCGCACCCTTCTCCAAACGGCAAGATCTGCTAAGACAATCAAATTCGAAACCTAGTGAGATCAAACAAAATAACTAGTATGCTATGAATATTAAACCATGATCAATACTTCATATAACTGAATACTTGTACTCATCTAGGTTAAGATAAACTTTGCATAATAATCCAAATTGACAGCTGTAAATGGAAGATCTTATGTTCTAACAATAGACTTCTAAAGCTAGTTATTTGATTCACCATATGAGTAACAAATTGAAAAGAAGGAAATAAATCACCTCATAAGAGACACGTCCACCAATGAAGAAACAATCCCATAGACCTCCAAAGTCGAAAAGCTTTATTCAATAAAATAATGATTACAATTTTTGCAGAGTTTCTATGCCCAAAAGTTCCATCAGAATAGAGCTAAAGGAGCCTCTATTTATACAATGAATGAAGACCAAAACCCTAAAGCCAAAAGCCCTGACCTAACTGGCTCGGCACATAACTGAGAGCCCAAACCTAAAGATGAAGAGTTAAGAGTGAGGGGAGGCCTCCACTTAGGCAAGATGCCCCCACTCCAACCCTAAGCACTGAAAACCAATACCAGATGAAGCCACATGTGTGAAGACGCTTCCTTGAGGAAGAGGGGCGTGAGCTTGAAGGAAGAGGCACCTGCTAGGTTTGGAAGAGGAACCGGCTAAGTATGGAGGAGCCAATACCTAGAGATCATCAGTGCAAGTCCCAGTTCAACCTCGATCAAAACACCAAGCCAATGAGCAAGCTCCAACTCACCCAAGCGTGGTCATCAGTGAAGGAGGCGAATTGGCCAAGTGGCTGAGGACTCGATGCTCACTGAACGCTGATTGAAGCTGAGTTCTGTAAACTCCAATCATCATTAATGCCCGATGCCATGTCATTCTGCATTTCATTTCGCTGAATTCAGATTAATTTGGAGAGATTTGGATTTTCTCCAAAATCATTTTTATTAATTAATCAATATTTTCCCCAAAACTGACTTTTTGAGAAAATATGAGTTATGTGGTTGAATGATGATCTGAAACTTGGATTTGGCTGGTTGGCTGATCAAGAATGATTTTTGGCTTAAGGTTAGAGCCTTCAATAACTGAATTAAGGTTCTGGATGACTAATTTATTACAAATTGAATTTTTCCATTTAAATTATGAAAAAATTTAATTAAAAACTTATGGAAAATAAAAAAATAAAAAAATAAAAAAAATAAAAAAATTGACGTGTCCGGTAAAATATTTTCGGAATTTTTTCTGAGGGTCCTAGTGACTTAGGACATGACCATAGTCTATTCTAACAATGTCTAGTAGGTTTATATATACTCAGTTGGGCTCTAATAACCCCCTAAGGCCCAGAATTCAAAATCGGGCATTCCAGCTTTGGAGGAAACGGGAGAAAACCTCGTCAATTATACTCGGCTATAGGCAAAGCATAATTTTCAAAGGAAAAAAACTCCTTGGAATACCTTAGTTGAAATTCTACGTCTTAAGAGACGGAACCATTCAAAACACCCTACTAGCACATTTTATTACAAACCCCGCGGGGCCATGGTCATAATTATTCAAAACAAAAACTGACTAGCCAAAACTGGCTAGACACAATGGCGGATTATCTGATACACTGGGATCAAACATTTATCATGTTTGTCAACTGGCGGCTCCTTAGGTAATCCAACTATGGTACAAAATGTTGGCAACAGGTCCATTTCCTTTGGCATATTTGCAGTGGAAATGGACAATCTCAGAAATCAAACCCGGGGCACCAAAAACACAAAAAATGACATTAAACCCCAATAGGAAAAAAACAAGAACAAGCTGGTTTAAAAAATCAGACCTCTAGATTAGATTATTAGCAATGAAAAAAGACAATAAGAGGGGTTTTAGAAATAAAGCATGTTGTGCCCCAAAAAAGCCCTTACATTGTTTCATGGGGTTGAAAATCATTGCAAAATGACAAAAAAACAGGCAAAATGTAAGCATTCAAAGAGGAAAGCAAACTTGCATAAATCTATGGAAAAAATAGTAGTAATATGGTGGAATTTGAATACGTACCTAGTTCTTGTTCCCCTAAAAAATCATTGATGGTGATGATGATGGTTGTCTAGCTACCTCCATAAAGATTGATGATGATCACAAGCCCTCTCCCTTCCTTCTCCAAAAAGCCAAAGTCAAAATGAGCAAAAAAAAAAATTCGCCTTTAATCTTGAGGCCTAGCCAGTGTGACGTTTTTTTGTCGTCGCGCAATATTTTGAAAAAACTTGCTATCTTTTAGGCCAAAAAAATCAGCAGCCTGAAAAACTCGCGAAATTTCGAGAAATCATTGTTTTGTTTGCCAATTTTTTCAACTATAGTATAGTTACTCTAGGTTCTTCACTAACCCTTTGAGTTGTAAAGTCCTAGGTTGTGAGCTTTTTGTCTTGGTTAACAAGTTTCGTTTCACATGTCCTTTGGACTTTTGGTTTCAAGATTGTGCTATGGTTGCCATAACTTCTAATTATATTTTTTCCATGGTCTCTTGTCTTCTTCATCTAAATCAACATGGAAGACCTCTATTTTATTATTCTCAATCTTGTAGACATATAACTTCTAATCTTGCCTCCCTTACTACAATTACCTTCATTAAGAGGCTATGGTGGAATGTATTCAATAACTGTTTTTGTGGATGGTATACATGTTCTTGTAGCCCAGTCACACCTGAAACCGGTAACTTTGAACTTTGACTCGCTGAACTCTGTTTTGTCACCTATGTAGTACCTTGTTGATCGTCCATCTCAGAATCGAGAGACCTCTTGAAGGTTTTCTCCTCCTCAAACTTCACCTCCCTTCTCACCACAACTTTCCTCTATGCAGGAAGGTATACGCAAAAATCCTTCGATGTCTCATCATAACCTACAAAAATACCACGCTCACTTGTAGCCTCCAACTTTATCCTCTTCTCAGAAGGGACATGAGAGTATGTAAGGCAACCAAAAAAACCAAAAGTGACTTATCTCAGGCACTTTCCTATAAATGTCTCCTCAGGAGTTTTACTCCCCAATGTATGGTGCGGACTCTTGTTTAGAACATAAACAACAGTACTACAAGCCTCTACTCATAGAAAGAAAGGAAGACTCTGATCATGCAACATGACTCTAGCTGCACGCACTATAGAACGGTTCTTCCTTTCAGCCACTCCATTCTGCTATGGAGTGTAAGGAACTGTCAACTGCCTCTTTATCCCCTCCTGCTGACAATACTCATTAAAAGCACGGTAAGTATACTCACCTCCATTGTTTGACTGAAGTACCTTGATCCTCTTTCCTGTGGTTCTCGACAAGAGCTTTGAACTCTTGGAACCGAAGCAAGACTTCCTCAAATCTCTTGCTTCTAAGGAAATAGATCCAAGTCTTCTTGGAAAAGTCATCGATGAAAGTGATATAATACACATACCCTGTCAAAGAGGGAGATGACATGGGACCACACAGATCTGAATGAATCAATTGAAACACTCCCTCTGATCTAGAATTACTGTTTGGAAAAGCAGTCTTGGTGTACTTTCCCAAAGCACACCCTCTACACACACCACTCGACTCTGTGCTGAAATCTGGCATACTTGTCGTCATGTCTTTCAACATCCTCAAAGCTGGATGGTGAAGATGGGCCATCCTCCCGTGCCATAGCGCACACAACTCATTGCTGCTCTGAGTGTGTGACAGTGCGTGATGTGGCTCGAAGAGAAGCTTATACAGTTTCCCGCATCTAACTCCAATCACCCGTGAATCGGGTGGACCTGTTACCTTGGGAAAGATGTGAACTTTCCCATCAAGAACATATACACCAAAGCCTCTGTCCTCAATCATGGAAACTGAAACAAGGTTCTTCTTGAGCCCAGGGACATACAACACATCCCTCAGATACATAAGCTACATGGAATCCCTCTCAAAGCAGACAGTTCCTCACCCAACTGCACTCACCACTGTGTCATCTCCCAATACAACCTCCATCTCCAAGTCTGACTCTGACATCTCTGTGAACATGCCGCGATCACCTGCCATATGACTGGAAGCTCCACTATCATGTACCAAGTGGAGGAAGTAGTGATGGCACTCAACGAACACCCAACAATCATGGAATGCTCCATGCGGTCCTCAAAATCCCTGCTGGTGATAGAAGATGCTCTCTCAACACTAACACCTGCAAAGAGAGAAAAATGTCTCTCAAATCTCGCTGCAAACTCATCAATCTCCGTTGTAGCTGCAGTTTGCTGCTTCTTCTTCTTCTTGTTAGGACACTGTCCAGCATAGTGTCGCATCTTCTAACATGCAAAGCATTTCACTTTGTTCATGTCCTTGTTCTCTCCATCATGTTGTTTGGCTGCCTCCTTGGAACCCTTCTTGAACTTCTTCTTCTTCTTGCCCTTCGCTGCTAAAGCAACATTCTCCTCCTCATCCCTCTGATGTGATGAGTTTCCCCGTATGAAGCCTCTCCATATCTCCTATTGTGTGAGATCATCCCACAATCGATCCCATGTGGGTATGTTCTCCCTACCAATGATAGTCTGAACATATACGGTCCATTGTTGAGATACCCCATTTAGTGTTGTACGCACCATCTCAGAACTATCTATCACCTCTCCTACAGCTGCAAGCTCATCTCTTACCTATGTAATCTTGGTGAGATATGATGCCATGCCTTCCCCTTTGCTCATGCGCACACTCTTCAACTTCTCTCTCAATACCATCTTCATGTTTTCATTGGAACTATGATAAATATTTGTCAAAGCTGTCCACATCTGAAATGCATGGTCTTTGGCTGAAATGTGAGGGACCACATGATCTTTCACTGCATCAAGAATGACCCTTCTTGCCCTCACATCCATCATCATAAAAGCTCCTTTATATGTTGCATCAACAAGTACTACTACAAGATTTGTCGTGGTTCCATGAACTGTATCCCATAGTTCATTCTTTTCAAGAATCAAACTAATTCTAGCCTTCCAGGGGATAAAATTTGCAGCCCCCTCTAATCTCTCTTTCACTCTAAGACCGAATACCATGACTGCAACCTGTAACCTCAAGCAAGTTGTTCAAGACTTCTTTCTTCAAACCCCAGTTTTCTGAGTGTTTAAAATTATGAATCTTTAATACTGCTCTGATACCATGAAAGTTTTTAAAAGAAACCCCAACCCGGTTTCAATCCTTTTGGCTTCTCTGCATGGTTTAATGCCCAACCCTTTCAGTGCATAAATTTTAACAAAATTTAACCTGACTGAAACACATGCGGTTTTTTTTTCTCAAAATTAAACAATTCAGAAATTTTCTTTTCTACTGGGAAATTAGAACTCATAAAATTTTAGATAGTCAACACATGAAAAATTAACACACTTGTTTTTTACCAATGGCCCAGGATAAAACCCCCAAGGGAAAACCAGTTTTCTGAGTGAGAGAGATATTATTAATTTTCAGACAAATTTTACAAACCCAGAACAACAGTACTTATCTCATTCCTTTCTCAAAAATATGCCAAAAACTCTTGTGACAAAACTGTACATATTGCTCATAAATTCACCCCTTGAAATTTGTGCCACACGTGTGAAACTGTACGGAACAGTACGGCCTGACAGTGTACGGCCTGCTGCAATTAATGGCCTCAAAATCTGTCCCCAGTACGGTCAGCAATTAATGTTGTGCGGATTCTGACAGCAGCAATAAATGTTGTATGAATTCTTCTTGAAAAACGTGCGGTCTGGTACAATACGGACTCCCTCGATTTCTGTGCCAATTAATACTTCAGCCTTCCTCAATTTTTGTGCTAACTTTGTCTGGAAACCCAAAATCTATTGGGAAATGTGCCCACTTCAAATTTTGGAATTTTCTCTCTCCTATTTCAAATTCTCTTCAAACCCTCACTCTCTTAGTTTTTCTTCCTCTCTCGAAAAATCTCTTTTGGAATGATCACAATGAATGAACTTTTTCCTTGCCCTAGTTCTTTTTGTTCTTGGTAACTTCCCTATCAATCTAACAGTCAAGATTAGATTAGATGAAGGGTTCACATTAAATAATATTTAAATGACATTTAGTGCACTCATGTCATTTAATAAAGTTGAGCAACCCCTTTTTCTATTTAATCACTCACTTAACTTTTTAAATGTGAACTTAGAAAAATACCAACACCCCCCATGTGAACTTAATCAACACCCCCCATGTCCTGTAAGTGTTAAACTTGCAAAAAGAATGACTTATCATGCTGTAAAAATGGGCTTTATGAGGTAATTCGCCCCCCTAAATTGTATTGATCCATGTGAAAATAAAAGATGTAATCTCCACCGTTGATGATGTTCTAATATCAACCATTGGATGAAAAAGTAAGATAGGGTTTGTGTCTCACAAAAGTTATATAAAGAAGAGACCCCCCTCATTGTATCCCATTGGGAATTTGGCTTTTTGCTGGAAATAATAATAGAAGATCTTTTGGCTTACTTGTGAAATCTCAAAGGAGTTCATGACTCTTGAGTCTTGTGTTTATGCATCTCTTCGAGCACTGGATGTTTATCTTTTATTCTCTCGGCATATTTTTGGTGTGATCTTATTTTTGCAGGAGGGCTCACTTGGTAGAGGGCGATTTAGAGGGGCATCTCTCTTTCTCTCTCTCTGGGACATCTTAAGGGGGTTTTCTTATTGACTTTGCTTAGCATTTGATTCGCCTCTCCTTTTGATTTCTTTTGCAAACTTTTCATTTCTTGTTAAATTTAAATCAAGCACGATTTTAGTTTTACTTATTGTGTTTGTTTGTCTTTGGCAGGAGGGGCGCATTGGGCAAACCAGATCTACAACCAGGGATAGAAATAATCATCCATGTTGACAATGTTGGACAAAGGGAAGCATCTCATGGCATCTCTCATTTCCTGCTAAGTTAAAATTTCTCTCATCTTTTATTTTTTAGTAATTCCTTTCTTGGTCATAATAAAAACAATAAAAACCCTAACTTTAAAACCCTCATTTCTTAGATCTGTAGGTTCTAGTTTGTGGTTCGATTTATTATTTAAAACCCACTTTAGAAATATCTTAAAACCTCTAGATCTAAATTTCCATGGCCATCGGATTACATTTGTCCACTCAACGCACTGGCCTATCCTTTAGAAGAGGGTGCCCTCCTTGGGAGAAGTGGGTATCGCTCAATCCGTGAACTGGGTATTGCTAGAATCACATTCATTTGTCTCATCTTGCATCTAGCAATTAATTCTTGTGTCCAATTTCACCTAATTTCACCTACTTACCTTTAGATCTGATTTTCATGCGTAAAACCCTAAGGTAATTTAGGGCTTTCTATGTGGACACTCATTTCCTCTTATTAACTGTTTAGATTTTTAATTAACCATATTAATAAGAGATTTAATTAAGATCCCTAGGATTATTCACTTCAATTTACATCTTATAGGGTTATCTTGGGTATAGGGAATTAGGGATGCCCCCTAGGCTGGGTGATTCACCTAGTCTGAAGCGCCAATAACTTTGGCCGATGTGACAACTGATTATTTCAGAGGTCTTAGCTTCCGTAGGTCACAACTTTTGTTGCCTTTTCTGTTTTCCATCCTGGACAAGGTCACTTTATGGGGCAACTACAAGAATTGTGATAATAGTTACTGTTATCCACTTATTTGTACCATAGTTGGATTAGTTGAGGAGCCGCCGGTTGACAAACATGACAATTGTTTGATTCCAGTGTATCAGATGATCCGCCTTTGTGTCTAGCTAGTTTTCACTAGTCAGTTTTTTGTTTGAATAATTTTGACCATGGCCCCACGGGGTTTGTAATAAAATGTGCTAGTAGAGTGTTTTGAGTGGTTCGGTCTTCTAAGACGTAGAATTTCAACTAAGGTATTCCAGGGAGTTTTTTTCCCTTGACAATTATGCTTTGCCTATAGCCGAGTATAATTGACGAGGTTTTCTTCCGCTTCCTCCAAAGCTGGAATGCCCGATTTTGAATTCTGGGCCTTGGGGGGTTATTAGAGCCTAGCTGAATGTTATAAACGTACTAGGCATTGTTTAGGTAGATCATGGTCATGTCCTAAGTCATTTGGACATATAAAAAAATTTCGAAAAAATATTTTTCGAACGGGGAAAAAATTATTTTTTAAATTTTTAAATTTTTAATTACTTTTCCTAAGTTTTTTGGGTTAATTTTTCCATAAATTAAATGAAAAAAACTCATTCATAATAAGTCGGTCATCCGGACCCCGAATTCAGTGATTGAAGGCTCTAACCTTAAGTCAAAAATCATTCTTGATCAACCAGCCAGCCAGAACCAACTTTCGGATCATCAGTCGGACACATAATGCCTTTTTTTTCTCAAAAAAGTCAGTTTTAAGTGAAAAAATGAATTTTTATTAAAAAATGATTATTTTGGAGAAAATTAAAACTCTCCAAATTAATCCAAATTCAGCAAAATAAAAGGCTAAATGACATCTCATTGGGCATTTATGATGATTGGAGTTATCATAACTTAGCTTCAGTCAACATTAAGTGAACAATTAATTTATTATCAGTTAGCAGACATGTCATCTCTAGCTAAAGATTGAGATGGAGAGCACTCATTGGTCCGGTGATTCGATCGAGGTGAAGACTGAAGCTTAGACCAACAGTAGGCTTCCCAAACCTAGCAGAGGCTGCTTCCAGACCTAAAAGGAGGGTTACTAGCATTACAGTGCCTCCTTCAACAGCTCACGCCCCTCTCTCTCCTGGTTGCGCCTTCCACACGTGTGGCTTCATCTGATGGTTGATTTCAGTGTTAAGGGTTGGAGTGGGGGCGCCTTGCCTGGGTGGAGGCCTCCCCTCACTCTCGGTTCTCCGATTTAGGTCTGGCTTCTCTGTTAGGTGGCTAGGCTGGTTGGGTTATGAGGTTTGGTTTTAGGGTTTTAGCACTCTCTCATTGTATAAATAGAGGCTCTTTCAGCTCTATCAGGGTGGATGATTGATGCAAAGAACCTCTGGTGAATTATTGTAATACTTATTGCTCTTATGCAACCATTTTGAATAAAGAAAGGCTTTGGAGGCTCATGTGGGGTGGATTCTGGATTCATGTGCTTTGATTTATGAGGTGATACAATTTCAATCTTGCTTTTGTTTGCTAATTTGTGGGTAATTATAAATGCTTTAGAGGGCTTATACAAGCACATAAGAGTAGATATTTGTAGTTTCAAGTTATCTACTTACTTATTTACTTTCCGAAATTTATGAAGAGCATTGTCTTATTCAATTATATCTCGTGCTTTTTGTGATTCAGAGTAGTAAAAAGTACATGTTCTAATTCTCTGTTTTGGCAAGCGTACAAGTCTTTGATTGCAAATCACTTCGTTGTACCGAGTAAAAAGATGAGCTAAGTTGCATCTATTTTTCTCGAAGTCAAGCACAAGTTGCTGGCAGCTGCATACGGATTGAGATCCAGGGTGGTTTCAGAGATTCAAAGATCCAAGTGGTTCCATCTTTTACATTCACCCCTGAAAACAAAATTTTACTTTCCGGTTACTTTGATTCTCTGTTTTATAACAAGTAGATCTAAGCATTAAAACTCATCTTTATATCTCTTGTTATTGTAGATCTAAGAATTTCCTTTGTTAAAAGCTCATCTTACGAAGGTTTAGATCCAATTTTGTTTAATACTTGAAGTAGTACCAAAGTCCCATCTTGTGCAAGTATTAAATTGTAATTTCATAGTGCATTGTATTGTCTAATCCGCCATTTTGCAGAAAAGAAGCTTGTTGGTTTCTCACTTTTCATGATAGGTTAAGCGGGAAAGTTGGTGAAAATTTAAATAAGCTGCAAAAGACCTTCCTTTGCTCCTCTTCTTAATCCCCTTTCTACAAGTTACTTTGCTTTGCCTTTTTTACCTCTTCTTCATAGCTGCCCCGTTATTGCTCTTTTTTACCTTCTCTTTTCTTCTTTTTTGGACAGCCCTAGTTTGCCCTAGTCTTCCTTCTTTTTTTGCCTCTTTTTGCTCTAGTTTTTGGGCCTTCTTCAACCTTGTTATTGGCCTTTTTGGCCACTTTTTGTTCGCTGTCCTGTTTTGTAATTTTTATGACAGCCATTTGTTTTCTCTTTCGCTGCTCCGTTTTCTTCGATTCTTATCATCCTTTAGCTTCATAGTTGGCTGCCCCATTCTTCCCTTTCTTTGGTTTTGACCCTCTCTTGGTTTTCTTGCCTTCTTTCCCTCATTTTCTTTTGTTTCAGTCCTCTTTCCTTTGCTCTTTTTGCTCTCTTCAAACTTCTTATCTTTTCCCTTTTCACAGGTTTCAGAAAGATCTCAAAGTTTCAAGTAAAAGCATTCTCCTTTTTACAAATCCTAATACTTAATAAAGTTGTTTTGCTTTTATCTAAAAAGTCCTTTCAAGGTTAAAATCCTTAAGGCACATTGTATAAAGTTTAATAAAGATCTTTTGTTTGAGTGGGGTTTTTAAGTTCCCACTCCCATCCTCTCCCATTTGGGGAGGATTGTGTTGTGTCCATCTTTCACATGCTTAGATTAGATGTGCTTGTTTACATCATCATTTGCATCTTATCCTTAGAATATTAATTATTAATCCATTACATCTAATGCATTGAATGAGTTTATTACTTCAAGTTCTAATTGCTTATCTTCCTAAGTAAATCAATTGCTTAAATCTCTTGAATCTCACCATAAGGTGGATCAAGAGTGCTCTTTGTTGAAGAGTTTCATCAACCACTTTCATCTTAATTGTTGTGTTTGTTTAATCAATTAACTATTAAGTAAGACTCTTGAACTTGCAAAAACACAAGTCAAGAGCACTCTCTATCGGAGAGCATTCTAGGTTTGCATAATCCCTGCATTAGTGTCATCTAGATTAGCTAAGTCTCTTGAACCACTGTCATAAGACGGGGTCAAGAGTGCTCTCTGTCGGAGAGTTTAATTAATCAACTTAATAAAACTTTCAACACACATCCTTTTAATTAATTAACTCCTCTCCTCTTTGTCGGAGTATGCTCTGACCGATCCTAGATCGGAATACCCAGAAATGGCACTAGATCTTTAAACCTTACAAGAGTAACTTAATTAAAACTTTTCCCCCATAAACCAACGCATCGGCGTTGTTTCGTTTAAATACCGATGCATGTGGGCAAATTCCAAGTGTGGGCGCCGGGCTACCCAATCTGGGCACAGGTAGTTAAGTTATTGAACACTTACCTGTGATCCCAAATAGGTCCGTCATGTCTTCGAATGGAGCCAATGAAGGTATTTGCAGTTAGGACATCTAGCTACCATAAGCAAAGATCACCAATAAAAAAAAACTTTTAAAACCTACCAAGAGCACTTGTAAAACCTAACATTCACTAGCATCATTTTTGGATTCACATTGTATTTACACTCGAAGCATCTTTGATAAGTTGACTCCATATGCACTGGTTCTATCTTTTACGCACTATTGATAATCTAGGCCATTTGTCCGTTGGATGTTTTGATTATAAGTTATATTTGTGAATGCTTTATCATTTCGTGAGTTCTCAAATTATTGTCTATCTTTTAATTCTTGTGATAGCAACGTGGATTGCTTTGTCTTGTGTTTAGAATTCATAATAAACAAACATATTTCATCATAGCAACTCCTAAACAACACCCATCCACATCCAAAACATCTAAAACTTAACTTAAACATTGAGCCATAGAAAACTCTTTGTTAGGGACTACCCCCCTTGGCTTCGTTAGGAGTTAGCCTAAACGGAGGAGCTAGGAGTAGGTGATAGTCACCTAGCTCTGTGCTTGCCCCCAAGGTCACACCTCTCCCACTTTCTCAAGTGAGGAGACAACTTTCAATTGATTTTTGCTACTGGTGTGCAATCGGCGGACAACAGTTACAAAACTCAATAGGAACATATCTTCTATAGAAGTTGCCAAAACTAAAGAAAAGTTAATAGAAAGTAAGTTTCTCAAGCAAAAAAGAACATGTATACCATCCACAAAAACAGTTATTGAATACATTCCACCACACCCTCTTAATGAAGGTAATTGTTGTCAGGGAGGCAAGATAAGAAGTTATACGCCTACCAGATTGAGAATAATAAAATAAAGGTCTTCCATGTTTATTTAGATGAAGAAGACAAGGAAGAGACCATGGAAAAAATATAATTAGAAGTTATGGCAACCATAGCACAATCTTGAAACCAAAAGTCCAAAGGACATGTGAAACGAAACTTGTTAACCAAGACAAAAAGCTCACAACCTAGGACTTTACAACTCGAAGGGTTAGTGAAGAACCTAAAGTAACTATACTATAGTTGAAAAAATTGGCAAAAAAAACGCTGATTTTGTCGAAATTTCGCGAGTTTTTCAAGCTGCTGATTTTTTCGACCTAAAAGATAGCAAGTTTTTTCAAAATATTGCGCCGCGACAAAAAAATCGTCACACTGGCTAGGCCTCAAGATTAAAGGCATTTTTTTTTTTGTTGCTCATTTTGACTTTGGCTTTTTGGAGAAGGAAGGGAGAGGGCTTGTGATCATCATCAATCTTTATGGAGGTAGCTAGACAACCATCATCATCACCATCAATGATTTTTTAGTGGAACAAGAACTAGGTACGTATTCAAATTCCACCATATTACTAGTATTTTTTCCATAGATTTATGCAAGTTTGCTTTCCTCTTTGAATGCTTACATTTTACCTATTTTTTTGTCATTTTGCAATGATTTTCAACCCCATGAAACAATGTAAGGGCTTTTTTGGGGCACAACATGCTTTATTTCTAAAACCCCTCTTATTGTCTTTTTTCATTGCTAATAATCTAATCTAGAGGTCTGATTTTTTAAACCAGCCTGTTCTTGTTTTTTTCCTATTGGGGTTTAATGTCATTTTTTGTGTTTTTGGTGCCCCGGGTTCGATTTCTGAGATTGTCCATTTCCACTGCAAATATGCCAAAGGAAATGGACCTGTTGCCAACTTTTTTGTACCATAGTTGGATTAGCTGAGGAGCCGCCAGTTGACAAACATGATAAATGTTTGATTCCAGTGTATGAGATGATCCGCCTTTGTGTCTAGCTAGTTTTGGCTAGTTAGTTTTTGTTTTGAATAATTATGACCATGGCCCCGCGGGGTTTGTAATAAAATGTGCTAGTAGGGTGTTTTGAGTGGTTCGGTCTCCTAAGACGTAGAATTTCAACTAAGGTATTCCAGGGAGTTTTTTGCCCTTGACAATTATGCTTTGCCTATAGCCGAGTATAAGTTACGAGGTTTTCTTTCGCTTTCTCCAAAGCTAGAATGTCCAATTTTGAATTCTAGGCCTTGGGGGGTTATTAGAGCCCAACTGAGTATATATAAACCTACTAGACATTGTTAGAATAGACCATGGTCATGTGCTAAGTCACTAGGACCCTCAGAAAAAATTCTGAAATTTTTTTACCGGATTTGTAAATTTTTTAATTTTAATTTTTTCCTAAGTTTTTAATTAAATTTTTCCATAATTTAAATGGGAAAATTCAATTTGTAATAAGTCAGCCATCCGGGGTCAGTTTTCAGTGATTGAAGGCTCTAACCTTAAGCCAAAAATCATTCATGATCAGCCAATCAGCTAGCTCCAAGTTTCAAATCATCATTCAGCCACATAACTCATAATTCTCAAAAAAGTCAGTTTTGGAGAAATTATTGATTAAATAATAAAAATGATTATTTTGGAGAAAATCCAAATCTCTCCAAATTAGTCCAAATTCAGCGAAATGATATGCGGAATGACATGGCATCGGGCATTAATGATGATTGAAGTTAACAGAACTCGACTTTAGTCAGCGTTTAGTGAGCATTGAGTTATCATTCACTTAGCAAAATCGCCTCCTTCAGTGATGAGCATGTTTTGGTGATGGGGAGCTTGCTCGTTGGCTTGATGTTTTGATTGAGGTAGAACTGGGTCTTGTATTGATGAATTCCAGGTAGTGGCTCTTCCATGCCTAGCATATGGCTCCTCCATACCTAGCAGGTGGTTCCTCTTCAATGCTCACGCCCTCATCATCAAGCTCACGCCCCTCTCTCCTCAAGAGGGTGTCTTCACACGTGTGGCTTCCTCATTGGCTTGTTTTCAATGCTTAGGGTTGGAGTGGGAGCGCCTTGCTTAGGTGGAGGCCTCCCCGCACTCTTAACTCTTCATCTTCAGGTTTGGACTCTCAGTTATGTGCCGAGCCGGTTAGGTCAGGGTTTTTGGTTTTAGGGTTTTGGGTCTTCTTTCATTGTATAAATAGAGGCTTCTTTAGCTCTATTCGGATGGAACTTTTGTGCTGGAGTTACTCTGCAAAAATTGTATTAAGCTTTCCTTACATTTGATTAATAAGATTTTCGACTTTGGAGGTCCATCTCTCTTTGTATGTGGTGAATGATTCATGGTTGAGGTGATACTGCTTCTAACCCATTGCTCCTTTTACTTGAATGAGATCAGTTTATGTGTTAAGCTCAAGAGGGCCACTGTTGGCACAGTAGAGTAGTTGTTTGTAGTTTCAAATCAGTTATTTATGCAAAGTAGGTTCTAATATTGATGAATATGAGTAGTTAGTTATACGTAATATTGATCTTGATTGAACTATCTTAGCATACTTGTCATATATATGTATTATGATCTCACTTGTATCTGAGTTTTGGTAGTAGCAGGGTTCACAGGTTGAAGAAGGGTGCGAGTTCAGCTACATCTAGCCCAAGCTTCAAGCAACTGGTCATTTAACATTTTGTGATTGCAGGGCTTACAAGGATCGTTCTCTTCTCATTCGAAAGAAAGCCAGAGTCTTCCTCCATCTCTTGTGTTCCATCCACAAGAAACTTCTTTCTCTACCCTTCTTCTTTAAATTTTTGCATCTGCTCATGAAATAGATCCAAGTTTCAATATTCATTATTCAGATCTGTTTTTAGGGCTTTTGTTAGATCTAGTTTCCTTCATTAGATCTAGGGAAAAATTTATGCTTTGCATGTGAATGTTCAAAATTTTTTCTAAGTATAAAAATTTTTCCAAATTTTTTTTAATTTTTAAATTTTTGCATTGTCTTTCCTACCATTTTTTAACAATATTTGCTTGCTGATTTTTTACTTCTGTGACAGGTACAGCGGAAATGCTGGCGAAATTTTGAAGAATTAAGCCCTAAAAAATAAAAAATTCCCTCTTCTTCTTTTCCCCTTCTGCAGATTGCTCCAAAGGTCTTCTAGGAATAAGACAAGAAGCAAAAAAGGCAGCAAAGAAAAGCATTGTAACAAATTAATAAAGAGCAAGTAGGATTATGGCTCCCACACCCCTCTTCCCCCATTTGGAGGAAGCTTGTATCGTCTCCTCATTTTCATGCTTTGCTTCATATTTTGCTAAAAGTAGGATAGAATAGTTTCAATTATTAAAAGTTTGCTTTTTCATTAAAGTTGGATAGTTCATTTCTGATTAGTTTATCATTCATAAAATATAAAAGACAATAATGTTTCTTTGTTTATTTACTTAGCTAATGCGAAGTTTGTTTACTTTTTGCTATAGTTTTACTTACCCCCATGCTTTTCCGATTAGGGCCCTAAAAAGCCTGAAAGAGACTCTTGGGTAGTTTAGATCTTTATTTTTTTTCTTTTTATTTTAATCAATCAATTAATTAAGTCTCTTGAACTTGTCATAATCCAAGACAAGAGCACTCTCTATCAGAGAGCATAGTTAGACTTGCATATCCTTGCATTAGGCATTTAGATTAGCTAAGTCTCTTGAACCTTTGTCATAAGACAAGGTCAAGAGCGCTCCTTGTCGGAGGGTCTTAATTAATCGACTGGATAAAATTTGCAACTCACTCCCCCATAATTAATTAACTTTATTGTCTCCTTGCCGGAGTATGGTCTGACCGACTTCAAAATCAGAGTACCCAGAAACGGCATTGGATTTTTAATCTTGCAAGAGAAATGTAATAAAATTTAAACCCCATAACCAATGCACCGGCGTTGTAGAGAATTTCCTAAGTTCTTCTTAGTAGAGGCGCCGAAACTCCCTGCTGTCTAAGATTCTCAACTAGCTAGTCAATCTTCGTGATACCATCCTGGGATACTGGGCGGGCCGTCATGTCTTTAACAAATTAGACTTGGAACATTCTCCCGGCTCTTGACAAACCTTCGTTGACACCATAAGCAAGATCACTTAAAATCCTTAAAATATACCAAGAGCACTTGCACAACATTACATCCACTAGCTTTATTTCAAGACTTAGATTTATTTCTTAAAGCATTGCAGAGCTTTGACTCCATACAGGGATTGGTCTTTTAATCTTTGCATAATTATTATACCTGGATCACTTGTCTTTGAAACATTTTAATTTCTATCTGTGAATGCATCTTTATAAAGTCTTGAATTATTGTTCATCTTTTAATTCTCTTGATAGCAACATGGATTATTTTGTTTTTCATAATAAACAAACACATTTAATCATAATAACTCCTAAACAACACCCATCCGCATCCGTAACCAATAAAAAACACTTTAAAAACATTGAGCCATAGAAAACTCTTTGTTAGGGACTACCCCCCTTGACTTTGTTAGGAGTTAGCCTAAACGGAGGAGCTAAGAGTAGGTGACAGTACCTGGCTCTGTGCTTGCCCCCAGGGTCACACCTCTCCCATTTTCTTAAGTGAGGAGACAACTTTCGGAAAGTTTCTACTGCTGGTGTGCAATCGGCGGACAACAAGTCCAAAGGCAAAACGAAAGGGAAAATGGAAGCTTAGGAGAAGGAGAACGAAAGGAGGCTAGAGAAGGGGTCTTGGAGGGAGACGAAATGGATGAGAAACGGAAGGAAGGTGAGGTAAGGAAAATGGAAGGAAGGAGAAAGGATTTTAAGAGGAATAAGCAAAAATCAAAACACAAAACAAACAAGGGGGGGTCAAACCTTGGAACAAGGAGACCACTAGAACACTAATCCCGAAAACCTTCCAACTAGTTGGCTATCCGCAAGGGTGCTAGTGGGGAAAGAGAAGCAGCCACAAAATTATGTGGTACTTGGGATCAAATCCCAAGCTACTTTCTCAAGGAAAAACTTACTTATAAGAAGACAGAGAAGAGTGTGGGAATGATAAACTTCAAGATCCACTACTCAAAATAGTAACCAAGTAACCAGGAAGAAGGATAGATTCGAATTGAAGATGGAGCTTTGGAGTAAGATCTCCTTGTGTTTTTCTTCTTGGAACAAGCCCAACTCTGTAGATCCTGAAAGCCAACAATGTTAGAAGGTTCTTATGATGATGGAGATGAAATTGATGCAACTGAGCTCACACCCTTCTCCAAATGGAAAGATCTGTTGAGACAATCAACTTGAAACCCAGTGAGATCAAACGAAATAACTAGTATGATAGGAATATTAAATCAAGATCAATACTTCATATAACCGAGTACTTGTATTCATCTAGATTACAACAAGCTTTGCATAATAATCCAACTTGACAACTGCAAATGGAAAATCGTATGTTCTAACAATAGACTTCTAAAGCTAGTTATTTGATCCAACACATGAGAAACAATTTGAAAGCAAGGAAAGATATCACCTCATAATAGACACATCCACCAATGAAGAAACAATCACATAGACCTCCAAAGTCAAAAAGCTTTATTCAATGAAAGACTAATTACAATTTTAGCAGAGTTTCTATGCCCAATTCTCCATATCGAAGAGAGTGCAAGCACCTCTATATATACAAAAACCAAGCCCCAGGGGGGACTTTATGGACTCAAGAGAGAGTCCAGAGTTAATTGAGTTAAACCAGAGGTGGAACTAGGCTTGAACTGAGTTGAAGCAAAGTTGAAATGGGCTTGAACTGATAAGAAACTGCCAATACACCCAATCAATGCCAACACACTCAATCAAACCCCCACCAAAAACAATTCGGCGTCAATCTCCTCGCGCGATTTGAAAAGAAGGCTCGTTGGTGAGAGTGAGTGATGTCATCCCAATTAACACTTGTTGTCCACACTTTATTAAACCAATAGTTCCTTAATTTAAGCGAGGGGTCCACTATCCACCTCACGCTCCAATCCACCTTGCCGTCATCCATATTCCATCACGATTCTCATGCATTAGATTATACCATGGCTTAACCTTGTAATTTAATCATATGCAAAGATATGAAGAGGGGCCCACTACATTAGTGCAACCTTCACTTCACATTGGTTTAGCGTGAATCCAAGTGGTTGACGTCACCGTCCCTTAATCACTCGCTTGCACTACTAGCATGTAATGGAATAATACAATACCAAGGTTTTTAAATTAATATGTTTTAAGTGGAGAGGGGTCCACCCCATCCCACTCATCACTTCATACTAGCGTGAGTGCTTTCTCCCTTACGTCACTTTCTTCTCTTATATTAATTCGTAACCATGATTTAAACCAAAGTTTGGATGCCATGTAACTTGAAGAGGGTCGTAAGACTATTATGGCCCATATGCCATGTCACCCTCCACTAATAAAATATTAATTTTTGACTTTTCAACTATTTGACTTTTGGTGCATTTTATCCAAGTTTAGCATTTAAATGCTATTCTTATGCTCTGTTAGTCAGATGATGCCTTTCGGGATGCTTCAGCTGGCCGAAACATAGTGAAAGTGGTCCCTAGGGTAAGATGTTGCTCCGAGCTTGAAAATGAGCCCATCCATGCCAAAAGCGGACTCCAGATCATTCTTTTTTCACATTTTGATTTTTTCCATTTAAACCATTAAAAAATGACTTAAAAAAAGGGAAAAAAATTATTTTTCTCAGAATCCAACGAAACTCTATGGGGACCTAGTACATGTTCATACGACTCAATCAGAATGCCTAGCATGTTGAAAAACACTGACACGAAGGCTCTAATAACCTCCCAAGACTGAAACACCAAGACAACTACTCCAGCTTTGGAGGTGTGAGTGAAAAACTGAGAAATTATTAGTCGTTTGTTCAACAACCAATAATAACCCAAGGGAAAAAACAGTCTCGGCTAGTCGGCTTGATGCTCAAGTCCGGGAAGCCGAGCCTTTTATAAAAAATTAAATGCTAGGACATTTTTTACAATTTCCCCAAGTGGGTATGAACATGTATTTACAAAAAAATTTGAACAGACTCCCAGAAAAAGGTTGGCGGACTTCTGAACTCTAATCATGAACAAGTGTACTTGTTCAATACTCTGGCGGCTCACCGAAAATCCATTAAGTGCAAAATTAGTGGATAACAGATGGTAGACAAATTACTTCAAGTTTTAGCTGACAACTCTTCGGGAAACTAGGGGGGAATATCCATAGTTAGGACCAAACATCCGGGGCAACCGATCAGAGATGTCAAGGCTTCAAAACCCAACTCACCTATGCTCAGGAACCAACACTAGCAAGTTCTCCTGGCCCAAAAGGATCAAGGCTTCGACAAGTTTTGTTGTACAACTCAGAGCCAAGACACAAAACAACATGGAGTCTGTCATCATAAACTAAGTGGGGGAAGATGGTGTCCTCAATCTCACAAGTCAAAGTTCAATTTTGGGTAGGTATCAAAATGGAAGATACAAATGAGTGGGGGAAGTGATAGATGGTGCCGACATATTAGGATAACCTAAGTTTGTTCAAGACGAGCATCCATGAAGGCCTTGCATAAAAGACTGCATAGTTACTCATAATATAAGTCATCCAAACCAAAATGTACCACAACAAGCTAATCAATGCCAAGTCACAACTACTAAAATAACTAATAGAGACAAAATAAATCAAGATACCACCTATATACCTGCTCAACCATACATGTCTCTACCTGAGGTGCCAATCTGTCAACTGTGTACCATCTTTGTTGCTCTGCTCGAATGGAATATGTCACCATCAAGGTCATCTCAATGGACTAGGAAATCTCAGTCATGGCAAGGGAATGCTATGCATCTTCTGTTGAAGAAGGCTTTGAATGGATCATGTTGATAAAATGATCCATGTTGTATCCCCATCAATATGTCTGGCTCGGAGAATAAAGTGAAAATCCATATGCTACAATATAGTAGCCCAACTACATTATATGCGATAACAGATACAATTCAGAATCCAACAATGACAAAACACCACCAAAAGTACCATTACCATTAATCTTATGCACACCACATAATAGGAATGAAGAAAAAGTGTCTCAAATAGAAAATATTACTGAAAAGGAACAATACAAGAGCCCACTACAAAATATTTTACATCTCATGTAAGAAAGATTAATAATACCTAGGAACCAAGAAAAGAGAAAAATAAAACATACGTTTCCACTTGCAACCATGATGAGGCATTTACAAACAAAGACCTTGAAGCTTAAAGGAATCATAAAAATTAGAAATTTAATGATACTTGTAGATACCATTCGTAACATAATTGTATAGACATCAATTTCACTAAGCAACTAAACCTTTATGTATACCCCACCAAGGACCTCACAGCTAGGTTACAGGATCTGTCCACCCTGCACGATGGATGAGCGAATCCACGGATCTAGTACAGATTCGGATACGAATTCACGTAGGATCTTCCCAGGATTCACTCCAATGAAAACTGCAATCATTAATTTAGTGTTTGAAGTCACTTATGTAGCCATGACTAATTTGACAAAGCCATGGCATGTATTATTGGTTTAGAGAAGAAGGGAAAGAGTCCGCTAGAAAGGGACCGCTTCGTGTTAAACGCTTAGACTATATCAGAAATAACACTCGAAAATGCTAGTGTCGTCAAGCTCAAACACATGACTATGACCAGATTGACACGACTATAATTTATGTAGGGCTCGAATCCACGAGCGAAAGCATACTTCGTAGGGCTCAAAACAATGACCAAAAGCATACTCTGTAGGGCTCGAAACAACGACTGAAAGCATACTCCATAGGGCTCGGACCCATGATCGAAAGCATACTATCGTAGAGGTTGAAACGACGATTGAAAGCATACTCAGTAGGGTTCAAACCCACGATTACGATTTTGTCAAGATATAATTATATTACCAACACACGTTCATAAAGTTTTAAGTTACGAAATAAAGGTAAGGTAGTGTATTTATGACATTTGTGTTAGTTTTGCTAATCTAATTAGCTTGATTAGGATCTTTATTTGAAAGAATAACAAGCACAACAAGATACACAAGACAAAGATTTTCACCAGAGAAACCATAAAGGAGAAAACCCCGCAAACTTTCTCAGAATAGTTTCGTCACTAAGACAATATCACAAGATGGAAAAACCCAATAATATGAAGTTTTCTACAACTATCTCTCTCTCCTCCTTGTCTCTCTCTCTCTCTTCTCATGCGAACTTGAGTGAGTGTGTGTATAAATGAGGGAGGGCACCTCCCTATTTATACCCTTAAAGTGACTGACCTCCCAACATGATTGGGCCGACTTCTCCTAAAGAGAGTCCAAAAGCACATTACATTGTATTATAATGGGGACTATTGCCCCACCTTACAACAAAGGTTGTACCTCAAGGACCATACACAATAATGACGTCCCAAAAGGAGGGAAACACATCTCCGATGGGGGTACAACAACATACAATGATGATATTATTGGAATATCTTCCGAAGTTACAAATACAACAATAGTCCCTCTTAACTAGGAAGGTATTCTGTCTCGCCACAGTCATCAACTTATCTGGTCAAGTCATCATTAGAGTTGCTGCCATAATCCTCATCTCGTCGATTATCTAATAGTACTATCTGTCATAGAAAGTTTCTAGAGAGCCAACCTTGCTTGTGGTAGGTGTAGGCCTAGTCCTCATCCAGGTCTTCATCATATCCAGGAGCAAGCCATTGCGTAGGTACACCCTAAGACCATTCATTACATTGCCACTGCAATCACCTGCATCTCCTACTGTCATCTTGTCATATCCATATCATCTCATTATCCTACACAAAGCACACAAAGTACACAGAGCACAACCAAGATGCATATCACAGACTACCTATGTTCTACCAACATAGGAGCATGTCGGGATATTTCATGTCACCAAGACAACCTGTATCTTCCATTATGCGAGAATCGCCTAGGAGCACACCAAGTGCATTACGTCTCTCTACAGTCAACCTACATTCTACCAACATAGTGAGAACTGCCCAGGTGCACACCAAGTGCCTTGTGACCTCATCGTCTCCAACACGGGAACACACACATACGAGGATTGATTACAACTGAAAAACTTGCGTACCACGCCAGGATCTTTTTCGTTCTAGGTCAACCTCAAGGACTTATTACATTCGAACAACCTGCGTACCATGCAGGATCTTTTACACTCCAAGACAACCCACAGGACTGATTATTTTCTAGCAACCTGCGTACTACCACAGTACTTTTACACTCCAGGACAACCTGTACCAAGACTGAGTACGTCTGAGCAACTTGCGTACTACGCCAGGATCTTTTTCGCTCAATGACAACCTACAGGACTGATTATGTCCGAGCAACTTGTGTACTACTTCAGGATCTTTTTCGCTCAAGGACAAACTGTCTGTTTTACCATGTGAGATCTCATGCATCTGCGTCTTTTGGTCTATAGTCATCTCTAGCATAGGAGCATGCCAGGATCTTTTACGTTGTTAAACAACTTGCTGCTCCGACTATGCTAGAACTCGTTACTCCCTCTTTCTAGGGGCCTCGTTCTGGATCACATCAAGTCTTTCTTTGAAGTACTCGAACTTCACTCTGGCTAGAGCCTTGGTCAATACATCGGCTATTTGCTCATCCGTTTCCATGTACTGAAGCTTCAAGGCTCCTCTCTGCACCATATCCATGATATAGTGGAACTTGATCTCGATGTGCATCGACTTGCCATGGAACACCGGGTTCTCCGACAACTTCACGCAACTCTGGTTGTCGCAATAGATACAAATTGCATCTAATTGGAGATCAAAGAAATCGGTAAGTAGCTTCTGCAGCCATACTGCCTCACAACTAGACAAGCAAGTGACAACATACTCTGCCTCAACTGTACTCAGTGCCATGCAGGACTGCTTCCTACTAAACCAGGAGATCGTACCGGATCCCAAACTGAAGCAGCACCCCGAAGTGCTCTTCCTATCAAGGGTGCTACTTGCCCAATCTAAATCAACATAACTGTGCAGGTTAATCTTCTGATTTGCGTCATATTTGAGCCCACAATCAACTGAACCCTTTGGGTACCTCAATACATGCTTTTCAGCAACCAGGTGAACATGTCTCGAATCTGTTAGGAATTGGATCAGGGTGTTCACAGCAAAGCATATGTCTGGTCTCGTATTCGTTAGGTACATCAATGAACCAATCATTTGACGATACATCATGGCATCATCCGACTTTGATGAAGCATCACATAGAAGCTTCAAGTTCGATGTCATAGCCTCATAGGTGTGGCTATCGCCTTGCAGTCCAGCATTTTGAATCTTTTCAGAACCTCCACTGCATACTTTCCTTGACCAAGGAAGATTCCATCTGAATTTTGCCACACCTCCATGGCTAAGAAGTAGTGCATCATCCCTCGGTCTTTCATCTCGAACTCAGTGGGAAGCTTCCTCTTTGCATCTACAATGAATTCGTCCTCTCCTATTAGGAACAGGCCATCGACATATAGCAGGAGCATCATTGGTCTTCCGTTTTCAACCTTGAAGTAAAGGTTGGAATCTGCTTTACTCTTAGTAAAACCTAAGATCATTAGGAATCTATCCATCCTACCGTACCATGTCTTGGGTGCCTGTTTCAATCCGTACAAGGCCTTCTTCAATTTGCACACGATTCTGCCTGTCATGTGTCCCGAATCCCAGTGGCTGTTCTATGCACACTTCTTCGACTACACCATTTAAGAATGTTGTCTTGATGCCCATCTGGTGTATCTTCTATTTCATTCCTGCAGGCAATGCAAGTATGGATCTAATGGAAGTGTACCTCTCTACAGGTGCAAATGTCTCCTCGTAGTCTATGCCTTCTTTCTGTGAGAAGCCTCGCGCCATGAATCTTTCCTTGTGTTTCTCAATGTTACCATCTACAACATGCTTTATCTTGTAGATCTACTTTGAAGTCATGATAGAATTCCTTTTTGGTCTCAAAATTATCTCCCAGACATGATTCTTCATAATCGATTGATACTCCTCGATCATGGCATCCTTCCATTCTTTCTTTTCTGCAGCCTCTTCATAGTTGGAAGGTTCCTTTTCAATGATGTCACATAGCAGGGCCACATAGCTATTGTAAGGTTTTGGTCTTTTCCTTTCTCTTTGCATCCCATCTGGAGCACCATACCTTTCTGCTCCTTGTATTAGTTCCTCTTCCCATGCTAGTTTTCTCTTTTGGGAGTCCTTCTCGTGAAGTGTCTCTACATGCTCTTATGGTTCTGCCATGTCATGATTTTCATGGTCTTCAGGAATTGCTTCTACAATTGTCGTATCTCGGACTCTCGTTCCTTCAGGTTTCTCGACCTCTTCAACAGGTAGCTTCCAGGATCTAGAGTATGTCGATTCTTCATCAAATGTTACATCTCTGCTGATGTCGATCTTCTTGAATCCCAACTTATAATCAGTAGGACTTTGAGGTATCACTGTATCCTATGAATATTCCCTTCTTCCTCGAAGGATCAAGCATGGTCCTCCTCTCCTTTGGGATGTGTATGTATACAGGGCAGCGAAATATTCTGAGATGGCTGACTTCTAGATTCTCTCTTGAGAAAGCCTCTTCAAGAGTCTTATTGTTGAGCACTCGATGAGGAATACGGTTCTGTACATACACAATTGTTTTTACTGCTTCTTCCCAAAGGTGCATTGGAAGATCCTGGATATGTAGCATTGCTTTCACTGCTTCAATTATAGTTTTATTCTTTTGTTCCACAACGCCATTCTATTGAGGATTTAATGGAGTGCTCAACTCTCTCTTAATCCTAGATTTTCTGCAGAGTTACATGAATTCTTCCAAGGTGAACTCTCCGCCATTATCTCACACAGAGTCTTGATCTTCCTTTCAGTGTGGTTCTCGACCAAGGCTTTGAATTATTTGATCTTACTAAACACTTTATTTTTCCCTTTCAAGAAATATATTCAAGTCTTACGTGAGAAATCATCTATAAAGGAAACATAGTACACATACCCGCTTAGTAAGATGGATGACATGGGACGACATACATCTGAGTGTACTATCTCCAGTATTCCTTTAGCTTTACTTTTACTGTTGGGAAATGTCGTCTTTGCATTCTTTCCTTGTGCACATCCTTTGCAAACGCCTTCATGCTTTTCTTGGATTTCTGGAAGTCCCGAGTCTACTTTGCTTGCAATCTGTAGTGCTCTGTAGTGCATATGTGCAAGCCTTTGGTGCCATAGTTCACTTGGTTCTATTGTGTCATGAACCAATGCTTGTTTAGGTTGTCCCTTCAGTTTGTACAAGCCTCCGTCTTGCTCTCCAATTATTGTTGCATCATCGATTGTCTTTCCTTTATGCCACATTAGAACTTGGCCATCAACAAATGGAACTCTCATTCCCTTTGCATCTAGTGCAGAGATGGAGAGAAGATTCTTCTTCAATTTTGGAACATATAGTCCGTCTTTCATCTTGAAAGATTTCCTGGAGTCTAGCTTGTATGAAGCTTCTCCACTTCCTTTTATGGGGTATTGATAATCATCCCCAAGTTTCACCTTGTGAGGTGACTCATGCTCAGACATATTGACGAATGATTCTTTATATCCCGTCATATGTTTAGATGCCCCACTATCCACAAGCCAATCATTGGTTCCATGTGAGATAGTGCCTGTGAGTGCTGAGACTAGAACATACTCTTCATTTGAATCATCCTTCTCTCTTCTGAATCTTTTGTTTGTCGGTTCATTGTCTTTGACAGTGTGACCATGATGTCTTTTCTTCTTCTTGTTGAAGGAGTCCTTATTCTTGGGATAATCTCTTGCGAAGTGTCTCTTTTCATCACAAGTGTAGCATCGAATGTTTGAATGATCTCTTCTAAACTTCCTTTGTCTTTTATGATGATTGTCCTTCCTTTTGTTGTGATGGTGGTTCTCCTTCTTTTTGTAGTTTCTTTTGGTGTGAGTTGTGAGAGCTTGATCTTTAGTTTCTCCCATGTTCTCTTTTCTTGTTATGAGTCGAGCTTCTTCTTGTGTGCATTCTTCTCAAAGTTTTCTGAAAGAGATCAGTTTCCTTCTTAAACAGATTCCTTGAATGAATGAATCCCATGATATTGGGAAGCCATTCAAGGTAGTCATCACAAACTCTCATTCTACATTCTCTTCCACTGCTTTAAGTTGTTCCTTAATTTGAGCAACCTTTGTGAAGTAGGACTGTATAGTCTCTGAGTTCTGTATCTTTGCATTCTTCAACTGGTTCCTGAATGTCATCTTCCAATTGATGTTCTTTCCTTCAAACATCTTTGTCAAAGCATCAAATACTTCCTTTGGTGTCATTAAGGATGACACATGGGGGATGAGATGATCCTTAATAGAATCTGCAATGATTCTCTTGGCCTTAACCAAGTTCTTCTTGTGAGTATGCTTAACCTCATCTCTCTTTGGCTCTGGAACTTCCTCACTGATGCACTTATCCAAATCATTTTCTTCAAGGATCAAGGAGATTCTGTACTTTCATGCTCGGAAGTTATAAGCTCCTCCAAGCTTGTCCTCAAGCCGCGTATGATGAGTCATTTTCAAATGAGAACCTCAAATGGAAATAACAAAGATTTAGATCTTACCGATTTGAGGTGTCCGACCTGGTTCCAGAGGTGGCTGACCTAGGGTTTGTTGGAGAAAACCTAATTTTCCAAACTTGGAATTTGGAAATTCTGTCTAGATAGAAATATGTGCCTCCTTGAAGCAAGTTGCTCAACAAGGTCCTTTTCTGAAGACTAAAGTGGGAAGCCTCTGAAACTTGATGCCCTAGTTTCTTCCCGCACCGTCCTATGGTAAAAAATTGAAACTTCTTCGAATTTGGAATTGCTTCCACCAAAAGATGCGCCCTTCTATGACGAGTTAGCCTAGCCCTCTTTTCTTAATGATCTGTGGAGAGAATACCTTGAACTAGGAAGCCCTAGTTTTTGCTGTTGCACAGTGCCTTCTTTCAGAGAGGCTTTGATACCATGTTAGTTTTCCTAATCTAATTAGCTTGATTAGTATCTTTATCTGAAAGAATAACAAGCACAACAAGATACACAAGATAGAGAAGATACACAAGACACAGATTTTCACCGTGGAAACCATAAAGGAGAAAACCCCAAAAACTTTCTCAGAATAGTTTCGTCACTAAGACAATATCACAAGATAGAAAAACCAAAAAAGAAGAAGTCTTCTGCAGCTATCTCTCTCTCCTCCTTGTCTCTTTCTCTCCCTCATGCGAATTTGAGTGAGGGTGAGTGTGTATAAATGAGGGAGGGCGCCGCCCTATTTATACCCTTCAAGTGACTGACCTCCCAACATGATTGGGTCGACTTCTCCTAGAGAGACTCCAAAAGCACATTACATTATATTATAATGGAGACTATTGCCTCGACTTACAACAAAGGTTATGTTAGATTTTATCATTCAAGCTAGCATTATGTTAGGATCTTTAACTGAGAGAATAACAAGTACAACTATCAAACACAAGAGACAATGAACACAATGTTTTTCCTCGGGGAAACCATAAATGGAGAAAACCCCGCAACTTCCTCAAAGATAGAATCAACACCATAAGTAAAACCCCAAAACAGTAAGATGATCTCCCGACAGCAGTAGCCTCTTTCTTTCTAGCCCCAGCAACTTCTTCTCTCTTAGCTATGCGCTACAACTGAGTGTGAGTGAGTGTGTGATAAATAGAGAGGCTCAGTCTCTATTTATACTAATTCCTGACTTGACAATAACTCACTAGGGCCGACTTCTCTAGGAGAGTTTAATAACCCTAGGGCCCCGTAACTGCGGGGACTTAACCCTTGAACAATAGGAGGGTTACCCACAATGACTTGACATGACTTGTTTACATTATAGAACCTCCCGATAGGAACATCGGGGCATGACATGACTCAATTACATTACAGATACTTCCCGGAATAAACATCGGGGTACAATACATGAAATATACAAGTGAATACATTCCGAAGTTACATATACATCAACAGGTTATACCTCACGGACCATACACAATAATGACATCCCGAAAGGAGGGAAACACATCTCCGATGGGGGTACAACAACATACAATGATAATATACATCAGAATATCTTCCGAAGTTACAAATACAACAACAATTTGGGTTGTTTATATAAAGTGACTTTAACTTTGTATAAACAGTCGATATAAATAAATAATTGGAATACTGATATTATAATTACGAATTGGACAAGTTATTATTTATAAACATTATTCATAAATTATTTCTTTGTATGAATATTAAATTATATAATTAAGAATATATATATATTTTAAAATTTTATGAAGATTTTATTTTCAAAATTTTATAAAAATATGTTTTTATTATTTGTACCTGCCGTTTCTTGACTGTATCCGGATCCTGTTTTTTCAAAAACTTGACAGATCCGTATCCATGTCCAAATCCTGGTAACTTAGCCTCACCTTTATGATTGTTGATGAACAAAAGGTCAAAGCAGGAATATATCATAAAACTCTCTATTGGAATACAAGAATTGGAACTACAAACAGATTTCTATGCACAATCACTTGATGAAATGAATATGTATTAGGTGTTGAATGGTTGATTTAGTTGGGCACTTGTACGACCAACCTTGAAGAACAATTCATGGAATTTAATTGGCAAGGGCAGAACTATAAATTATATGATGTTGAAAGTTCCTCTCTCAAAAAAAATGATCCACAAATGACAAAAGGGCAAGAAAAACACACATACAATAGAAAAAGCAAGGAAAGTACATTGCATAGGAGCATCAAGGTTTCACTCTTAATAAGCAAGTAAAAATACGTCAAAATATGATGCGCACACTATAAATGAACCTCGCCGGCACTCAAATTGGGAACCAAGTCAAACATCTACAAGCAGATAAAGATGGTGACACAAAGAAAACGTGCTCAATTACAAACACAATAATAATAATAATAATACAAGTTCAAAGGCCACGCAGCTTTTCACACTGTCATGACTCACGAGGTTCATTGTAAACATTATTCCAATCAATAACTCATTGTTCAATCTTTTATGATAAAATTAAAGAAATACTCTGTCAATCTCGTGAAAAACTTGCACATGCAAAAGATTGCGACAAACAAAGAAAGGTGAGATTCCACCATTGTCCAACATTCTCACATCTCTAGATCCAATCACTAATCACTATGTGGAAGATCCTTTTTCAGGAAATGGCTGCTCTTGTACAATTTTTACTTAAATGAGAGATTATGTGATTTATAGCTGCATTTTCATGAAATCTATGAAAGGATAAGGGGAATGAAAATAGGATCATAAGGCCATTATGAATTCATTCAAAATTGCATGTTAGAAGGATTCGAGGTCTTGAGAAAACTAATTTTAAACCTACTGGAAGATTTGATTGTAGAAGGTGTTGTGCAGTCTAGGGGAGCTGCCCCAACTGTAAATAATAATTTTCATGATGATTTAGATCTCCTGTTGGTTAATGATGATGGCATTATTGCACTATTTGGATATTCACGCAAGTGCTATCCAATGAGTGTCCCTCCTGGATGATGGTGGCTCAATTGAGTGTTCGAAAAGATGATATATTCAAGTGGTGGGATGGGGGAACCCAACCAATCATTGGGGAGGTGAGGCAAATAATGTTCTTTCCCTGAATATGCACAGTAATTCAAAAGTTGAATATTCAATTCAAGTGGGACATGTTATAATCCATATAGGACTGTAAATATAATAAATGTATAAAATATGAGATAATATGATATTGATGATATGATTACAAATAAGAGGGCCCGTATATATAATCCTTAAAGGGAACCTTGGTGACTCTTCACAAAGAGTTGCATCGCTTAATAATAATAATAATAATTATTGTTATTATTTATTTTTTGTTTATTGATATATTTTATGTTCATAACATTGCCCACCCCTTTTAAAATGCTCTCTCTCTCTCTCTCTCTCTCTCTCTCTATATATATATATATATATATGGAAAGACTATCGCATTTGTTTGGCTCATATTGTCTTCTCATGGTCCTTTGCTCTCGTAGTTGTGATAGTTGATGAGATAAGGCAATAAGATCTTCGAAACATTGCGTGAAAATGTTGCATCATTTGTGAAGCGGTCCATCCCAAGTTAACCTTCATTGGGACTCTTTCTGTTGATCGATTGGTTGGATGGAACTTCTCATTTTTGGTTTCCACACAATTTGTTGATTTTCTCCCCATTCTTTTTTGAAATCATAGCTCATCTGTTTGTAAGAAGATAACTGTTTATGTTCCTTTTGTCTTTGTCATTGGTCATAACAACTTTTGTATTTGGATGACGATAAGGTATTTTGATCTCTTGTGATTGTTTGTTGGAGACTTTGACTTTCGATATTTCTGGTAAGAATTCGATTGGGTCTATGTTTGTTCTTTTTTATGATGTCTGATTTTTTTAACTCTGACGACTTCTTTATTTCAACAAGGTCGGCCCTTGTTTCTTCATCGATTAAGGATTCCTTGATAGATTTCTCGAACTTACTATGTAGCAACTTCTTGTCATACTTTAGCTTATTGATTTAGGTAAGTAAACTTTGATTATGGACCTTTAAGTGTGAAAGTTCTTCATTGTTCTCTGGATTTTCAACTTTGTCCTTAAAGTCTTGGTTTATTGATTGCGCCTCTTTTAATCTTTTGATTTGCTCGAGCAACCTCTGGTTAAAGTTTCTTAAGCTAGAAGCTTCTTGATCTTTCTTTGATAACTTTTGATTGAATTCCTTCACAAGATCTTGAGTCTCTTGTTCTGACTTTTGAGAAGACTGCTTCTTCTCCTTATACTTCATGATTTTTGCAAGTAGTTTCTGGTTATGATTCCTAAGGTGAGAGATCTCATCTTTTTCAATAATGAACTTCTCACATTTTTTCTTTAGTTCCTGCAACTTTTGTATTGACTTCTGGCTATCTTGAAGGATCACTTGTAAGTTCTTATACGTCCTTTAGGTCTTTTGATGAGGGTGCCTCTGAGTATGGCTACATTGAAACGCCTTGCAATGCTATTTTCTTCTTTTTGTATGAGAATCAACCTCCAAGATTATCTTTCACATTCTATTGAACTGAACTGTATCAGGTTTTCTTCTTTTATTCTGAATGAAGACTTTATTTTTCCCTTGTAATGTTGCAGAGCTTTTAAACTTGTCTATTAACCTTGTTTGACTACATTTCGAGTTATATGAGGCATGTAGTATGTTTTATACTGGAGTGGATGCTAATAATTATTTCGGTTCAATATTGTTCTGATATCTTTCCTTTAAAACTCTAGGTTAGAGCTAAATATGGTCCATTTCCTATTGTTGATTTCTGTTACAGGCACCCCTCTATTTAGAATAGATTTCCCTTACCTTTTGTTTATATCCTGACTATTAACAGTTCCTGCAAATATTGCAATTGAGTTTTGGGTGGGAAAATGGTAAATGCCTGAAGACTTTCATTTGATAATGAGTCTGAAAATGCTGCAAGTGATGCCACCAAATTTTTTTAAGGTCATCTTAAGGACAATGTAATGCAAGATATGGGATTTCATTGGCTCCGTAATTGTTATGTTAATCTTCTTGTCTTATAGTTTGTTTTGTGGTCTGAAACACCTTTAGCGTAAGTTTATTATTGAAATTTTGAGGTGGAGGGTCCACTGGGTAACTCCATTGTGGATTTGATGCTTTTGTCTTTTTTCAGCATTACATAACTGGAGGTTTAGTGCTCTATCAAAATAACATATTACTTCGGATGCAGGTTTCCTATACATATGCACAGGAAGTCTCAGGAAATCCAGCGATTGCCCCGCATCGATATAAGTTCCATGGGATTTTAAATGGGATAGACCCAGATATTTGGGATCCTTACAACGATCCCTTTATACCTGTATGTGCTCTACCTTGTGAAATTTCAAGTTATAGCTAGGCTGAATGTTCACGATTGGCTATAGTTTAACAATCCACAACCTTTTCTCTGTTTGTTAGCCATCATTAACTGCATAGCATATTTCGTTAAATTTTTACAATGATCAGAGACAATGAAATATAATATAATTCTCTTCAGTAGTAAAAGTACAACATTTCAGTACACATTGAATTTGTTAAAGTCTCCAAAAGGCAAGTATCCAGATTGCCAAGGTATGAACCCCTTCTGGTTGCAACCTGCGAATGCATGTACCTCTTGCAGTTTCCAAGGTTTATAACTCTTTCAGTTTCAATGTCATTACCAAACTTTGTAATACAATGCATGGTTTACAAACATTGATATCATGGCCATTAACTCCCAGTGCAATCAAGAACTCAACAGAAACCTGTTTAAAATGTTACAAAGATTGTACACAGGAATTACACAACTAGAATGGTCCCAGGAAAGGGATATCTATTATAAGGAAGCATTCATTGCTAATATTAGGGAACACTAAAGGGTTGCTACAGGGTCAGCAACGCATGACCAACCTACATCCAACCACATATAAGAAGAAATCTCATTGCTGCAAGGACAGAGACACTTCATGCATATCTGGGTCATACAAGAATTATTCACAAACCTAACAATGCCTTGTTGGATATACTCATTCCTTTTAAGGGCTTACACATTCCTCCTTCATCCAATTTCTATCAACTCAGTGGTTTTAGCTCAAAGGTGAGTCTTATTCAGTGTTCCACCAAGTTTCCGGGACGCGGGAGCGGGGTAACGCACATTGGGGACGTGTAGAGGTACCCCCAAATTTTGGGGTATTTTGGGGGGCCGGGGGGCCTCAGGGTCTTTAAGTTTTAACATTGGGGGGAGGGCATCTTTAAAATGATTAAAAATAAATACATGCTAAATTGAAATTCATTATTGTGCAATGTAAACATGATGTTCAGTTCATAATGGCTATTTTAAATTTTAAATACATGCACATCTTCCATAACAACTTCAAATCATAAACATAAACAATAGATAAATTTTAAATGACAAATCAATAATCATAAAGTTAAATCATAGACATGTCACATAACTGTAAACTCTAAACAGTAGACTAGTAAACACTGCAGTATAATAGATTTGGCAAAAATTACTCAAAATAGTACTAAAGAGTAAAGAGTCAATGAGTGATGAGTCAAAGTCTAAAGACTCAGTCTGAGTTAATCAATGACAGTAAATAGAAGTTTAAAACTAAAAGAATAAAAAATAAATCATGAAAAGACTCAAAGTGCATCAAGGAGATAGATCCATGGACTGGTCCTCCTGATGCATCTGCTGCATGTGGATGAAGCTATATGTAGATCAATTCCTCTCTGCAGCAGAGGAACTAGCAATCTGAAACAATAAGCGAATAGCAAGATATTGGATCTCTGGAGCATCATCCTCATGCATCCTCCACCAACCAATGGGGTCTTCTTGGCCTAAGTCCTTAAGATCTTCTTTTGCATCATGCTTGTTGAAAGGACCACTGAGATTTGCAAAATGAACCCATTGTCTTTGAATTTTCTTTGCATCATCTTCATCATACATCTTTGTTATGGCAGCTTGAAATCCACTCTTGATCTCTGGATCTTCAATGTGGAAAATTCTACCAGGCCTCTCAACTTACCATTTTGGGTTAAGTGCATATGTTGCCATGTGCAAAGGTGTGTTCATTCGATCCCATCTATGCTGAATAATGGGTCGAATCTGGGTCGTATAGAACTCTAAGGATAGCTCTTTCTCACGAATGGTCACCCTTACTCGACCCAACATGCTATCAAATGTCTCATAGATTTCTCCAAGACTAGGAGAATTCGAGTCCCC
Source organism: Pseudotsuga menziesii (assembly GCA_001517045.1). Lineage (NCBI taxonomy): Eukaryota > Viridiplantae > Streptophyta > Pinopsida > Pinales > Pinaceae > Pseudotsuga > Pseudotsuga menziesii. The sequence goes on along the minus strand of LPNX011123490.1, from coordinate 393,802 downwards.
ATAGCGAATAACCTCAACTATAGGGCGCAAGAAAGACACCAAATAGTTGCAATCTGCCCACCAATCATCATCCAAAACCTGAAGCCTGACCTTCTTCCCCTCATTTGTCTTGGATCCAGTCCACCTGTTCCAATCTGGAGTCACAACCATGGCCTGCAATGCTGGCTGCACCTCCATCATCCTATCCGATAAGAGATAATAACTAGCATATCTAGTGTCTGTGGGCTTCAGGAATTCCTTCCTTGAGTGAGTCCTGTACATGGCTAAGGAGGTGTGGTGGTTGCAGATAAACATCTGCACTTCTCTCGCAGCTGACACCAATGATGATACCCACTCAATCTTCCCAATGTCTTTCAGTGCATTATTGAGTGCATGCACATAACAAGGTGTCCAAAAAATTTGCCTATATCTTCTTTGAACCAGTAACCCAGCTGATTTGCACACTGCTTCCGCATCGATCACAACCTGCACGGCATTTGTAGGTCCAATCTCCTCTATAGCTTCTCGAAGAAGCTCAAATTGAAAAGTTGTATCTTTGTGCTTTCCTAAACAATAAATAGCTCTAAGAAAGAAAGGCCCTTCTTGGCATGTAACTATGATGTTGATAAGTGGACGTTTGGAAATGTTTGTCCACCCATCCATAACAATGAAGCAACCTTTCTTCACCCATGTTAGTCTCATATTTTCTTTCTGCATAGTGATATTGGACACTTGCATGTCTAAAATAACTATCCTCAACTTATGTTCACCTAGTGGCACATATGAAGGTCCCGATGCTGCAATTGCCTGGACCATCTACTTATAATAGGGAGAGCGACTAACATGAAATGGAATTCCATTGGAAAAAAGGAATTTTCCGATGGAATCATCTATATCATTACGATTCAACCTACCATACATCCCCGAAATAGTTGGTCCTATTGCACATGAACGACAAGAGCCCTTCTTTGAGGATGATGTCGTAGCAGGAGATGGTAGAGGCATAAGGTTGGATGCTTTAATTCTAGATTTCCTTTTGTAATTAGAAGCTCCCTTTAGGGCCTCCACATTGTGGCTAGAGAAAGTGCCCTTTGTATCTTCAACCATTTGCAACCTCAAAAGGTCAGATCTTTGTTGCATGTTTAATTTTGTGCATACATTAAATCCTTTTCCACCTATGCCCAAAAGGTGTTGCTTAATCCGACTGTAACTTCCAACCCAACGACGGCCACAAATATTGCATGTCCAATGACGTGAACCACCACCTCGTTTTGCCATAGATTGGGGCATGGATGCACCTACTTTTGTCACATATAACAAAAGTGGTTTTTTGGGATCATATGTTCCCTTGGCATAATCAACCATTTCCCTTGGTAGATTAGCACCTTGGCTGTCCAAATTAATAGACCTGGATGAATTATCTGCATCTCCACTTCCAACCTTTGCCCCACTTCCAACTTGACCCTCCACATGAGTTTCAGAATCTGAATCATTGCCACTGTCAATGTCACTGCCATTGATATTTTCGAAATGACTCATTTTTTATGGTTTTATGAGCAACCTATAATCTCAACACAAAAACTTAAAATTTAAAAATAAAAACTAGAAGATTTGCCAAAACAATTACATTTATTTTTATGAATAAATATAAAAAAATAAAAATTAAAAAACATAGCTAAACAATTTAAAAATAAAAAATAAAATACTGAGCTAAACAATTTAAAAATAAAAAAATAAAAAACAGAGCTAAACAATTTAAAATTAAAAATAAAACATTGAATTTTTTTTTATACTGGGTGACTAAACACAGGCTTCAATCTTCAGGCCATAGACAAATGAGCTCTCACAATGAGCTTGGAGAGTCAAGGAACCAAACAGAAGTTGTTTCAACTTTCAACGAAAATGGTAAATAGTAATACTAAAGATTAAATACCTCCACACTGCATAGTCGAAGAGGAAGAGAATCCACGGGCTACACAGTCGAAGAGGAAGAGCATCCACGGGCCATGACACAATCTAGACTCCACGGGCTCACTGCACAGTCCACGGGCTCACGACACAGTCCACTGGCCATGGCTCAGTCCACGGGCTCGCGGGCACAGTCCATGGGCTCATGGCATAGTCCTCGGGCTCACGGGCTCTAAACAAAACGATGCTCATTGCTAGTGCTCAGCTCTCACGCTGCCGATTCAGAACATGGAGAATGGAGAATGCGGGATAAAAAATTAAGGTAAAGGTGACTGCGAATAGGTTAGAAAATGTAAGTTTAGGTTAGTAAATTCATTTCATTTTTTTTTAAAATTATATTTCGTTTTTTTGTGTTTTTTATTAAAAAAAGTAAAATTTCGGGGGGGGGAGGGGGGAGGAATGTGGGAACCCCCCATTTTCGGGAGGGGGCGTGTAGAAGCCCTCCCATCAAGGAACACCAAAAAACTACGTTTCTCCACGTTTCTGAGAAAAGGGGACGTTGGGAAACGTTTAACATGGAGCCCCCCAGCCCCTAGGGCATGGGAAACGCAGGGGGTGAGCCCCCGATCCTGGGAGGCACGTCCCCATGGAACACTGCTCTTATTAGCTAACACAATGGCAAGAAATGGATCCAGATATAGCAGTTCCATTGCATTTAAGTCCTTTCCTCGGTTCGAGCTATCTCACAGTCATAAAATAACATTGTCAAATTAATCTCATAACATTTTCTTATATATTCATCGTTTCCCCCTATTTGTTGTACTTTTGAGTTCGATTGACCTAATTTGAGGTTGTCCGTTAGATAGTAACAATAGTTTCTTATCCTATCTTATTATCTAGTGGGCCCTAGCTAAAAGTCATCCACCCTATGGAAAATGCTCAAGGCTAGGGTTATTGTTCACAAGGCATATGAAGGCATAATGATGTTTCACATGAAAGAGTATGCATCTTTTATATAACAAAAGTGTTATGTAAAGAGTTATAAAAAATATCTTCAAGAGCCACCCACGACCATATACACTGTGTCATGAATTTTATTGGATGAACCAGTAAGAACAAATTGAAGATAGTTTTAAAAGAGATATAAGTAAGGCAAAAGATGGAGGAAAAAAACACCAAGTATTGTCTCTGTTACAATCCAAGTAATTGCTACCAAAAATAAATTAATTGTGGATGCACAGGTAGTTAATTTGGTGTTTAATATAATCAATGTTTCTTTTGATGAAAGAAGAGATTGCATTATTCTTAGAAGATGCCTCTCTTCAACACCCAAGTTATCTAGTCCCTTTTGAGGAAGATTACTAATTTTTGTCCATGCCAGCAAGGCCCATTAGCAGATCATTTCCTTATAGATAGATATTGGCTAGAGTGATTAAAGAAGAGAACTGTGTAATGCACCACTCTACTTGGCTCATTTTTTGTATTATCCTCACTCTTCTAAAAGAGAGAGATTATTTACAGTACACTCTTGGAGTATTTGTCCATTAGATTATTGTGTCCTCTTCCGAAGTTCGAGCACTACTTTTATGGTTTGGTTTGGGGTTTATTTCTGCACATGTATGATGAATTTGTTGCATACAAAAAGAATCCATATTTTTTTGCATAGTAATGTACATATCTGGAGAACTATGAGGAATGCATTCAGTTGATGTAGCATACCTAAATATACATTTAATGCATATTAGTACCTAGTGTTACTTTCCAGACCTGTGCTTCAAGTGGAAAAGCCCTTAAACACAATTGCAACCCCAAGGAAACTTAGAGGGGCTACCCATTGTTACCACAATAGCTCCCTTTCTCATTTTAAGATCTCCTCTGGCACAAGGGGGGTTGTTATCACAAATCTTATAGTTTCCCTGTAGAGTGATCCTATCCAGGATGGCAGAGGGGAAAGGCAACTAAAGTCATGACTAATGAATACCCCAACCCCCAGATGATGGAATGGTTGTCATGCCGGTTGAGATATCCTTCGCTTTATGCAACTAAAGCCCAAGTGACAAAGGCGGAGACCTAAACTTATCCTAGAAGGAAAGACCTAAAGCTAAGTCACTAGATCAAACTAAGAACATAGAATACTTAAGTAGAATAGCTATAAACCCTAAATATGAGGATAAATCCACAATTTAAGGAATACTTGAGTAGAGGGAGTTACTGATGTTTATTGTGTTACTCAAGTTGATTTACTTGGTGACTTATAGATTTGATTGCCAGATCTAGAGTTTGTGTGTTAATCCAAATGATCAAGCTTGAAACCCGAGGTAGGGTTTGATCAATGAATTAGGGATTCTAACACACTTGATTGATTGCTTGGATAAGAGATATGATAGTGTGTTAGATCCAAACAAAGCCAAAACACATAAAACTCATAAAACCGCTAACAAAGGAGAGAGGGTGATTTGCACAAAAGACTAGTGCTTCGATCCAGTGGGTAAATGGAGTCAAAGGGTGACGCTTAGGAGGATTTAGGGGTTTTGGATGATGGTTGTCAAAACCTAGATCACTAAAAATTGAGATTTTAAGTGTAATATGCCCTGGAAAATTTCCCTACTTACTACAAAGGGTTTTTTAGTGTTTATAGCTGATGAATAAAACATGAAAGTTCAAATAGAGAGAATTAGATGAGATACTCAACTAGAATTTGGAGATGCCTTCCTGGATGATGAGGACCACCTCCTCATAGATCAAATGGGAAATCTGAATAAGTTCTTGCTTGAATCGTTTTGCTTAATGATGTCGGGTGTCCTCTCTACCTGGCACACGAAGGGAAAACCAGTAACTATGAATAGCAAAATCAAGATCTGCAAAATTAAAAGTAACTAACAGAGAAATGAAAATTCATAAAAAAGTAATCACTCTCTATCAAAATCAATCTGAGGCAAGACGTCAGGGTGAGTCCCCCCACCAATGCGCCTTCTCCTCAAATCGCCTTATACACCTGCAGAACGAATTGGATACAAAAGCTGTGTTACCGAATCCACCACCCTAGTGTGTAGGATCCACGAATCCGATACGTATCTAGATCGGATCCACCATGGAAATGTATCTCCTACAGAAGGAAACATATCTTTGTCGCATTAAGCGGATCGTGTGAAAAATAAAAAGAATCCTTGAAATTTTCAAACGGATCCCATGAAAAATAAAAAATAAATCCTGAAACTTTCAAATGGATCCTGTGAAAAATCAAACAATTCCTGAATTTTTCAAATGGATTTTGCAACTTCCAGTGCTTCTATGACCCATCGATCCCCCCGAAAAATTATATTTTGATGAAAAACTTAAAAAACCCTAAACACCTAATGGCTAAAAGCGTAAACCCCATTCCTGCTCAAGGTCTGATCTATCCTTATGTCAAGATATGCTCTTGAACTCTGGTATATCAATATCAAGGTCTGCTCTCAACGTTTTTATTTGATATTTCTTTATGGTCAAGGTCTATTGTCTAGGGTTGATCTATCTTTATGTACAATGTTGTTGCTCACTTCACCTACATTGTTATGTAGTCTTGCCATAGCGTTCAAGAAAACCACTTTATTCCCTGCTGATAGGGACATGTGGATGTGGCTCACAAAAACACTATTATGACCTGCTTCAAGTTCATGCTTAAATGGTTTTTAAAATTATCAATATCAAAACTTATCAAATTATCAGTTATGGTACATGAATTCCTTTTTTTGGCAATAACTTATAGTTCTACTCTTGTGTTTCCTATATAGTTTTGTTTCTTCATTCTATTTTTCTATTTATTATAAAAATATTTTAATATTTGTTTGTACTTGTTGTTTCCCCGCCGTATCCGGATCATGGGTTTTAAAAAATCTAGCGAATCCGAATCCGAATCCATATCCGTAGCCTGGTAACTTAGTACAAAAGGTACAAGAAACTATGCCCCAATATCCTCAATGCAACAAAGAGACAGTTTCAATCATCATCGCATTCATTCATCCACAAAAGACATAAGTGTTTTATCCCAGAAAAATCTCTTTATTCAGAAGTTACAATGCCAGAGCTGATGGTTTATAATGGGGGGAGCACTTCTCTTAAATAGATCGAGAGAGTGTCCACCTTTCAACTAACTATCATCCGACGGTTGATATTATAACATCATCAATAGTGGAGATCACTTTTACATGGATGATAATGACTAAGTCAAATGGGGGTGCACTTTGCCCAATAACGCCTCATTAAGGCGAAATACATCATAATGTAAGGATATAACATGATAATACATGATGGGGGTCACCTTAGGGGCTCATTCTCCATAAACCCCAAATACAACAATATAACGTAAGATATATTAGTGAAATACATCAAATAACCAAGGTGAGGTGTGCCCCATGGGAGACGTCCTCCCTAGGAGATAAGATAAGATAATTTTATTAATGTCCACTAATGACCACAAAGTAGGTCAACGGGACTGTTGGTTACAATGATAGAGTATGCATGTGGGAGGATCAAACGATCTCCCTTAAAGAGAGTACAATATAAATAATGAAATAAACATAAGTAAAGATAATCCAGTCGAGCTAGGCCGAAGCATGGGACTGCTTCGGTTCCAGTCATGTAGTCCTGCACAGGGGCAAAGGAGCTCAAGTGGACGAGATCCAGGAGCCGAGAAGGTCGAGAAAGGTCTGGTTCTCCTAACATCCGAGGCTGAACGAAGAAAATTGAGTGAACTGAGCCAAATAAATTACCCGGAACATGAAGTCGACTAAAACTGTTGTAGAAATGTTCGGAGAACCATAATAAATCATATGGAACAATTCCCTTTCCATTTCCTTGATCACACAAGCCAAATCAATTTCCTCAGTGACTTTCCTAGTTCATTTTGTAGTGGTACAACCTTTGAACATAATATTAATCATCATAACATCCTTCAGGCTGAGAACTGGAGCAAAGTGACTGCACAGAAGTGTCTGGAGACATGGTACAATGGTACAAGTGACTACTCATACACACTGGTCCATCGAAATGCCATAATCATCATCATCTCATAATAAAAATAATTGCCAGAGTCAATACAAAACAATAATAATCTCTGGAACTCAATAACTGTGACCATTTGGTGAAAACTGAGACTGCAGTATTGGTCCTGGGCATGTCTGGAGCAAATATAACCACTGTCAATTTTTGTAGTCATTGCCTTGGGAACCGTGTTTGACTTGGTCAACTGGGTTGACCATGTCATAATACCCAAACTGAAGGTGAGATACTGAACTGAGATGAACCTGCATGCTTCCAAGGTAAGAACTGCTCCAAGATGTATATTAAAACCCAACTCAAATCATGCTAATCAAAATCATGGTGATAATAATAATAATAATAATAATAATAATAATAATAATCAGTAAGATATGCCAAGATAACCTGTCTTTGAACAATGTTTGAATCTTCTGGAAGTCCCTTGTTCATGCCTTCCTTGCAAAGTTTAATCAATTTGCTAATGTTGGTTGAAGATGGAAAACAAGGCTAAATTAAAAAGGTAATGACTTCTAGTTGACTTTGACCATATGATCTCTCTGAATGATGACAAATACACACAACCACAGTGACATATGCATGACAGATATCAGTAGGGAATGGTGGTGTCTCACAAGTTGATGAGTTGATTTGAAATGAGTCCATTCAACTTTAACATGTCTATAGCTCACATCCAAGCTAACAATCAAGCTCTGTGGGGATCTTTTCTAGGACCCTTGCTTTGAGTACACAAGAAATTGTAGTGAAGAGATCTTAGGGGACACTTAAATTATCTATCCCTTACTCCATCTCACATCAAAACCCACAAGCTTTGTCAGGAATTAATCATTACATTTAACATAAGATGGCCAACAGTGTTTAGAATCTAGATTTAACATTTATTTATCCACTGTGTAATGTCCTCTTTTGCTTAGGAATTGAGAACCGACCCGTTAACCTATGTGATTCCTGTAGGTTCGAGCGGGTACTAATAGTCAAGGAATCAGCCGAAGAATGATGCCATATATAGAAGATCTAGGGTATCAATATTATATCACCATCGGGTCGAAGAGTACTACCAGAGCCAAAGGCCACCTGCATGCATGACATCTGGGCATTATTTAATGATGCATGCGCCCGATTAAGTCTCCATGCGCATGCATGCAAGTCAACTGCAAATTAGAAGATAAAGTGACCTAATTAGGTCAAAAGTTAGGGTTTTCGCAGTTGAAAGTTATAAAAGAAAGATATAGTGAATGGAGAAAACACTTATGTGATTATTGATTTGTGGAGTCGAATTGGAGAGCTCAGTGAGCTAAGTTGGGGTTGAGCGCATGCTTAGCTAACTGGTGTATTTTGACAGCGAAATCTATTTGCCTTAGTTCATCATCAGGTTGGATCATCCAGGTTCAGCACTAGTTCATCATCAGGTTACATTCAACAGTTATTTCAGGAGGTTGATAATTCATCCAGCCGGAGAGTTCCACCATCACAACGTCTCACTGTGGTCAAAGACAAAGCAATTTGTTTTCCTATCTAAAAGGTTCAGAACTTCCGCATGTTACTTCCATTCATCCTAGAGCACCTCCATTACCCTTCCCCTGGAAGAAGGATCATTCAGCTTGAGTATCAAGCGAGTTATCAACAGTGCTCCCTTTTCTGGAGGATGTTATTCTGCATGGGTGAATTGATTTGAGGAGGACATTCACGCTTTGGGCTAGTGTGCCACCGTTTCTTTTGCATGCTGCTTCCATCACCATCAGAGGGGTATTATAACCCTAATGCACATCATCCGGGCCTTCAGCAGCGACTTATTTATTATTCTGGAGCATATACAACTTGAGAGGAGGGCGCATTCACCTGCGGAGGACGATTTGGTTTATCTCCCTATTCCTTTGGCAGAATCCTTGCATGCGGGGACCATCCTCTTCACCATCAGCCGATCTATATACTGGTATGTACATGCATTGATTTCTTCTATTTATAGCATCTCAGTATTTTCTAGGGCATAGATCTGCATGCAACTGCATGCATGCAAAGATCGAGGTTTGCTTTCCTATTTAATTAAGGCATAAGTGTATTAACCATCTACAGTATGCACATAAAAAGAAAAACACCAGTTTGGGATATTACACACTGCTTTTTAGGCCTTTAACATTTCATTTCATAGCCCTTTTTGAGTTGTGTCTAAAGACATAGTTTGCAACTTTATTTGAGGGCTTGCATTTCAAAAGATAGAACATATAACACATACTACATGTAATAATGGTAGACATATTGCTTCAAGTTTTAGCTGACACTCTTTAGGCAACTAGGGGGGAATAACCACAGTCAGGACCAAACATCGGGGGCAACCGACTAGAGAGGTCAAGCCTTCAAAACCCAACTCACTTAAGCTCATGAACCAACACCAACGCGTTCTCCTAGCCCAAAAAGATCAAGGCATCGACAAGTTTTGTTGCACAACTCAAAGGCGAGACACAAAACAACATAGGATCAATCATGCACAGGGGTCAAAGTGGGGAAGATGATCTTCAATCTCATAGGTCTCAATCAATCATAAGTAATGGGAAAAAATCAATCATGGATGCTAGTGGATGGATACATGGAACCAACATAACACTAAAATTTAAATGTTGTGTAAAGCATGGCATAAGCCATGGTCTTCAACATTAGATTCTCTTATCATTCTCAACACAAGTTAATCATTAGTGGAACATATATAATATAAGCATAGGTTACCATAATTATCATAGCATAACTAGTCAAAGGTGTTAGTATACGTCAGAGAGCAAAATCCTACCAAGGAGCAATATACTTGATCTCACCATATACATGTCTTTACCTGATATGCCCATCTGTGAACTGTGTACCATCTCTGCCGCTCTGCTCGAATGAACTAAGTAATCGCTGAAGTCATCTCAACGGACAAGGAGATCTCAGTCCTAGAAAGGAAATACTCTACACCCGTTATTGAATGAAGGCTTTGAATGGCTCATGCTGTAAAATGATCCATGCTATATCCCATAAATATGTCTGGCTTGGAGAATAAAGAGAAAATATGTAGGTTGCATCATAGTATCCCAACTACAATATATATATGTGATAACAAGGATATCCCTGAAATAGGATTACGAAAGCTTATGAAATGCAAGTTCAAGGTGAAATGAGGAGTTGACTTTAAAAAAACAGAAATTGTGATATGTTTTTTATGAATAAGGTGATGCTGGTCCAAGGCCAGTGCCAATCCATTCTTGGGCATATGGAGTCAAAGAATATACTAGGGGGGCTCTTCTTCTTATGAGATAAGGAGAGAATTGTATCTGGAATAAATAAGCAATAACTGCCTTTACTTTGCTGTCCACAAATACATAAATTACTTAGAGGAACCCTAGTGAAGGAGAACCTATGAAACATGCATGAGGGTGTGTCTATCAATGAATAATGTGAACATGGCAGCAAACTTGAATTAGGATGAATGATACAACATTACGTTTCCAACCATAGACAAGAATAATTCAAGGGAAATGCCACAATGAACTACTTCTACAAGAGGAACAAAGTTACTTGAAAATCAACCCTTAACAACATGTTTGTTGCAAGTAATCTCCATCATTCATATTCAGCAATATTGAAACTAAAACATGTGCCTCAACAAGAGAAATGCTTAACTTTCATCCCCTTCAAGATGTTCAACTAAACTCCAAGGGGTAGTCTCCCCAAAACCATGAAAGATAATGGAGAGTGAAAATTGTTATATAGATTGGAGCTCAATCTCCCATACAATTGTTGATTTTTCTGAGCAACATCGAGAGCCATTCTCTTAAGAGAATGGGGCTACCTGGTCTGGGACCACGGTGAAGACTCAACCCAGCGTTGAGTGACCATTCTGTTGAATGGTAGATATCTGGTCTGGGACCATGATATAGACCCATCTCTGCCATGGGTAGACTCAACCCAGTGTTGAGTGACCATTCTGTTGAATGGTAGACATCTGGTTCGGGACCACGATGTGGACAAGTCTAGTACTGATAGACTCAACTTAGTTCTAAGTAGCCATTCTCTGGGAGAATGGAGGCGCTTGGTTTGTTACCAAGTATTTGACCTAGGGTCAAATTATGCAGTCCATGGTTGAGGCACCTGGTCTGTTACTAGGAAGGCACTGTAATCCCTAGACTGGGTCTAGGCATGTGTGACACTCTGACCCTTAATCTATGGGCTTTGTGTACTTCTCCAAGGATTAGCTACCCTTGGTTAAGTTATCCTAGTACCAGATCTAGGTGGCACACAGAGTGTGAGATAAAAGCATTAGTAACTCTCTTGGTTTATGATGATGTACTTTTGGAATTAAAAGGACCACAAGGGCACTTGGAAAAAGGCTAAAGTCAAAAGTCAAAATTACATAAGGACTTTTGGACCACAGGCGAAAGACCTTTTTGGTAAGAAGGTAAAAGTGGAATTAAAAAAAGAATAAACTATTATTATTTTATCTTTGCTAATTTTGGTCCACTTATAGGTGACTAAAGGCTATAAAAGAAGATCAAGTCAATTCATTATTACACACACTTGCTCTCATAGGTACAGCTGCTCAAGCTTGAAGAAAGAATATTCTATGATTGTGCCCTAGCATGAATGAGTCTAGCTAGGGCATCATCATCTGCCATTGAAGACAAACCCTAAGCTATGGTTTCTTATCTTTTCTGTCTGAAGGGTTTTACCAAACCCTCATCTTCAACCAAGTTCAGATCTAGGGCAGCCACCTTCAGATCTAGGCAGCCAAGTTCAGATCTAGGGCAACCACGTTCAGATCTTCAGATCTGGGCAACCATTCTTCAGATCTAGGGCAGTCGTCTTCAGATCTGGATAGCCAAGTTGAGATCTAGGGCAGCCACCTACAGATCTTCAGATCTAGGCAACCAAGTTTAGATCTAGGGAAACCACCTTCAGATCTTCAGATCCAGGCAACCATTCTCTAGATCCGGGCAGCCACAATTCAATTCCGGGCAACCACCTTCCTTTTGGGCAGTCTTCTTTCTATTTTTGGACTGATATTTTTGGGCAGATCTGATATTTTTGGAAATATCTGACTTTTTTTGACAGATCTGATATTGATCTGATATTTTTGGGCAGATCTAATATTTTTGACAGATTTGATATTTTTGGGTAGATTTGATAATTTTGAGCAAACTGTTGTTTTGGATAGTACTGATCTTTTCCAGTGAGACTTGGAAATTTCAGTTACTAGGGTTTGAAACCCTTGCTCTGATTTTTACTGAGAAAATCTTACTGTAAATTGTGGTTTAACCTAAATTGGGGTTCGAGGAACTTTTTGAAGAATTTCCTAAGTCATCTATTTTATGAGATGAGCTACTAATGCTTTTTGGGGTTTTTGTCCTTTGAAGGTTTCCCCAATGAAAAACGCTTGTGTCCATTGTGTTGGTGTGATGAATGTTATTTTACTGCACTTGTTATTTGTTTAAGTTAATCTGCAAATTTTTAAGTATTTCTGCTAATGCTAAAATTCAACAACAATAAACTATTATTTGGTGGGATCTAGATCCACTTTCTTCTCCAAGTGATAACAATAAAATAGATCTAGATCCATGCTTTCTCCAAGGAAAATAGTTTAACAAAACATAAATGGGGCTCTCCAAGGTAAAATGCCCACATAAACAATAAAATAGTAAAGCCAAATGAATGGGATGCCACATGTCTCCTCCTCCTTTGGAACGACCTTGAAGGATCCCTCAATACACACAAAGCTTAGCCTTGTGTGCAAGGTGTTATCCACTAATTTTACACTTAGTTGGGTTACATGAGGAGCCGCCGGTTGACAGACATGTTCAATGTCTGATTCCAATGTATCGGTTGATCCGTCTTCATGTCTAGCCAATATTGCCTAGCCAGTTTTTGATTTGAATAATTTTGACCATGGCCCCGCGGGGTTTGTAATAAAATGTGCTAGTAGGGTATTTTTGAATGGTTCGGTCTCCTAAGACGTAGAATCTCAAATAAGACATTCCAAGGAGTTTTTTGCCCCTGACACTTATGCTTTGCTTTCAGCCGAGTATAATTGATGAGGTTTTCTCCTGCTTCCTCCAAAGCTAGAATGCCCGATTTTGAATTCTAGGCCTTGGGAGGTTATTAGAGCCCAATTGAGTATATATAAACCTACTAGACATTGTTAGAATAGACTATGGTCATATCCTAAGTCACTAGGACCCTCAGAAAAAATTCTGAAAAATTTTTACCAGGCGCGTCAAATTTTTAATTTTTTAATTTTTCCTAAGTTTTTAATTAAATTTTTCCATAATTTAAATGGAAAAATTCAATTTGTAATAAGTCAACCATCCGGGGTCCGTTTGCAGTGATTAAAGGCTCTAACCTTAAGCCAAAAATCATTCATGATCGGCCAGCCAGCTAGCATCAAGTTTCAGATCATCATTCGGCCACATAACTCATATTTTCTCAAAAAAGTCAGTTTTGGGGAAAATATTGATTAATTAATAAAAAATGATTATTTTGGAGAAAATCCAAATCTCTCCAAATTAACCCGAATTCAGCGAAATGAAAGGCTAAATGACATGGCATGGAGCATTTGTGATGATTCCAATCAATATCGGTCAATTTCAGATCAAGTATCGGTGTGTAGCAGTTGAACTATCAGTGAGAAATTTGCCCTCTTTGGTCAAATCCGTTTTTGGTTGAAGTGTGGGTTATTTATTGGTTAGGTGATCATTACGAGGGAGGATGAGCCACCTCACCCTCCCCTCATTACTCCAGCACTTGGTTACAACTCAGTTGCAGCTCAGTTCAACTCCAAATGATCATGCTGAGCTCATTCAATTACTCCGGTGTTACTCTTAGTTTGGTTTTAGGGTTTTAGCCTTCTCTCTTTGTATAAATAGAGGCTCTTTGAGCTCTATTAGGATGGACTTTTGTAGCAGAGTTACTCTAAGAAATTTTTATCAAGCATTTGCTTTAATTTGTTAATAAATATCAGACTTTGGAGGTCCATGAGCTCTTGGATGTGGTAGTTCTTTGCAATTGGTTGAGGTGATATTGTCTCTAACCCCTATTTCCTTAATGCTTATGTGAGATTAAATTGTTTATTTGTTAGCTCAAGAGGGCCATTGTTGGCACAGTAGAACAATCATTTGTAGTTCAACTTGATTGTTTATGCGAAGTAGATTAGTAATTTTGATGGACATGAGTAATCAGTATATACGTAATGTTGATCATAATTCAATTTTCTTAGCATACTAGCATATATTTTGATCTCACGTTTTGTGTTAAGTTGTAGTGTGTTTTCAGGATTCACAGGTTGAAGAAGGGTGTGAGCTCAGTTGCTTCTATCCCAGATTTCAAGCAACCTTTTTTGATCTAACACTTTCATTGCAGGACCTACAGAGATCTTCTTCTTCAAAATACAAAAAGAAAGCTGGGAGTCTAACTCTCTCTCTTGGCTTCCATCCATAAATTTAAATACTTTCTTGGTTACCGAACTTTCTTCCTCTAGTTCTCCCTTTGCTCTTTGACTTCTTTTGTTTCCTTGCTTGCTAGCCCCTTTCCTCCTTGACTTGTTTGCCTTTTCTCACTTTTTCTTCATCGCTGCCCCGTTTTTTCTCTCTTTTACCATCCCTTTTCTTCATTTTGAACAGCCTTAGTGTGCCTTAGTCTTCCTTCCCTTTTTGCCTCTTTTTGCCCTAGTTTTTGGGCCTTCTTCAACCTTGTTATTGGCCTTTTCTTCCACTTTTTGTTCGCTGCCCTATTTTGTATTTTTTATGACAGCCATTTGTTTTCTCTTTCGCTGCCCCGTTTTCTTCAATTTTTGTCCTCCTTTAGCTTCATAGTTGGCTGCCCTATCCCTCCCTTTCTTTGGTTTTGACCTTCTCTTTGTCTTCTTGCCTTCTTTTTCTCATCTTCTTTTATTTCAGCCCTCTTTTCCTTTGCTCTTTTGGCTCTCATTCAAACTTCTTCTCTTTTCCCTTTTCACAGGTTTCAGAAAGATGTTCAAATAAAAGTAAAAGCACTCTCGTTCTTTCTTTTTTTTACCCAAATTTTAATGATAGTAGAGTTGTATACTTTTATTTGAAAAGCTTTTTCAAGGATTAAATTCCTAAAGGCAATTTGTAATAATTTCAATAAAGTACTTTTGTTTGAGTGGGGTTATTAAGTCCCCACTCTCATCCTCCCCCATTTGGGGAGGCTTGTGTTGTGTTTACTTGTGTATGCTTAGGTTAGATTTGTTTGTCTTCATCATTATTTGCATCTTATTCTTAGAATAATTGTTAATCCATCACATCTAATTCATTAATTAAGTTGATTATTCTATTTTAAATTGTTTATCTTTCTAAGTAAATCAACTGTTTAAATCTCTTGAATCACGCCATAAGGTGGATCAAGAGTACTCTCTGTTGGAGAGTTTAATAACTCATCTTAGCTTCTTGTTCACATTTGTTTAATCAATTAATTCTTAAGTAAGACTCTTGAACTTGCAGAAACACAAGTCAAGAGCACTCTCTGTCGAGGAGCATCTTAGTATTTGCATCATCCTTGCACTAGTCTTATCTAGATTAGATAAGACTCTTGAACCTTTGTCATAAGACAAGGTCAAGAGCGCTCTCTGTCGGAGAGTTTAATCAATTAATTAACTCCGTTGATCATCCTTCACCTAGTATGCTCTGCCGACTTTTTGGTTGGGCTCGTACTCAGAACGGTGAACGGATTTGTTAAGTTCGCACAAGAGGAACATAATTAAAACTTTTTACCCCATAACCAATGCACCGGCGTTGTCTCGATAAAATACTCAGGCAAGTGGGCAAATTCCAAGTGTGGGCACCGAGCAACCCAATCTGGGCACAGTTGGTTAAGTTATTGAACACCTAGCTGTGATCCCAGACAGGTCCGTCATGTCTTCGAACGGAGCCATTGAAGGTATTTTCGGTTAGGATTTCCAGACACCTTAAGAAAAATCACCATTAAAATCTTTTAAAATATACAAAGAGCACTTGCACAACCTAATATTCAATAGTTTTATTTCAAAACTTGCTTTTAATTTCTTTACGCATTTTTAGCATTTTGACTCCATAAAGCATTGGTCTGTTTTAATCCGCATAACTGTTATATTGGGATCAATTGTCTGTGGCCTCTTTAATTTCTATCTGTGAATGCACATTTAAGAAGTCTTGAACTATTTCTTATCTTTTAATCTCTTGTTAGCAACGTGGATTGCTTTATGTGTCGAACTCATAATAAATAAACATTTCTAATTACAATAACTCCTAAGTAACACCCATCCGCATCCGCAACTAAGTAAAACACTTTAACAACCTTAAGAGCCTTAGAAAACTCTTTTGTAGGGACTACCCCCCTTGGTTTCGTTAGGAGTTAGCCTAAACGGAGGAGCTAAGAGTAGGTGACAGTACCTAGCTCTGTGCTTGCCCCCAAGGTCACACCTCTCCCACTTTCCTAAGTGAGGAGACAGCTTTAGAAAGATTTCTGCTGCTGGTGTACAATCGGCGGACAACATTTTCTGGCGTCGTTGCCGGGGACAATTTTTTTTGTTCCTGGACGACCTTTGTTTCTTTTAGTTTTTTACCTTTTTCCCTTTTTGGTAGATTTTTAGTCCAATCACTCTCCGAAATTAGATTTAAGTCCACCTGGCGACTCCACTGTCAGTTAACTCTGAAGATATTCTACTAGAAGAAACTCTGAAGGTTTGTTCGATTTCATCCCTGACACTGAAAAAGTCTATCGGAGGAGATTGAACAAACTAGCTTTTCGTAGGATCCTTGCAGAACTTGGATCTGAGTCTGTTTCAGACATCCACCTTTTATTTCCAGAAAACACTAATACCTCTGTTTCCGACATAATGGACGAGTATTTTACTCAGCTTGACTTTTCTCAGATAGCAAGTCAACCCCATCGTCTTCCCGACAAAGTTGTCGAGAAGCTGCCGATGTATACAGGGATTGATGCCACTACCTCCGCCATGCACCTCAGGAACTTTTCTAGGTGCATCAACGCTTATGTCAGTGATCCGGTCAGTCAACATGATGATGTCTACATGAAGTTATTTGCTCTATCCTTCGATGGAAAAGCTGACGACTGGTATAACAATTTACGAGACAACTCCTTTGCTACACTTGAAGCTTTCAAGACTGCCTTCACTAATAGGTTCGGTGAAAAGAAGGAACCAAGGCATCAACTGGCTTCTTTAACAAACATAAAGAAGAAGGAGAATGAGACTATGGATGAGTTCAACCAAAGATTCACAGAACTATCCAATGACATTCCTGCCATCTACAAACCACCTGCACCATCTATCTTGCTTTATTACATTGAAGCACTTAGTGGGAAGATGCAATATCAAATCAGGGATAAAGAACCCACTACTCTTCTAAACGCACAAGAAATGGCATTCAAAATAGATAGAAATATGCAGTCTTCAGGTGAATCCAACCTTCCTGGTTATTCAAAGTCCTCGACTCTGTTAAAGTCAAATGAGCATGAAGAAGAGGATTCCTACAATAAACAAATGATGGAAATGAAGGAAAGACTTGGAAGAATGGAAGATAAACATCTAGCTCAAATGAAAGAGATGCAAAACAAGGTCATTAGTATGGAAAGAACACAATCACAACCTGTCCCAAGAACATTTCCTCCAAAAGTAAATTGGCAAAGAAAGGCACCCGACCATGAACAGAGGCCTCCTCATCAGCTAGAGTCTGCTAACATGGTTGAAACTTACACGCCATTTTGTAGGGCATGTGAAGACCTTCATGAAGAATCTTCTTGCTATTATGCATGCTATGTTCAGGAATATGGTTTTTCAGAGGGTTGTGGTCCTAAAGCATCATCAAGCGAGCCAGAGTACATAAACTGTGTAGATGACATGCATGATATTTCCGGAGAAAGTTAGAGAGAGACAAAAAAATATTCAAGAGAGCCTGAATACATTAACACAGTTGGACAACTCCATTCTTTCACCACAGAAACCCGGGGTCAAGTCAAAGATTATAGTCAACAGTTGGATAACCTCACTAAAAACTTTGGTACTAATCCTACAAATGAACATAATGATGATAGTTTGGAAGGTTTACTACCTTGTGACCTTTTTTCTGAAGAAGATGACTATGATCATGAGGAGGGATATAGCAAGGGATGTGACACAAGTGAGGAGGAATCCCTTGCATCTAAGATGTATAATAACTACGAGACTTTAATCTTAGAAGTTTTGTGTGATGGGAATCCTCCATGCTTTCCACCTGATGACAAATATTTGGAAAGTTGGGTCCCCTGTGATATCTTTGAAACCCAGCTTTTTGAAGAAGATTGTTTCGAGCAGAATGAGGAATGTAGCCAGGGACTTGATACCAGTGATGAGGCATCTCTCATATTCGACATAGATGACGATGATGACTATTGGACTTTTATTGAAAATCCAACCTATGATACTTTTGAAAATATTTTTGAGAATCTCATCTATGATATGTCCAGCAAGGGGAGTTGTTATTCTGAGACTTATGAAAGTTATAAGGAAGAGCAGTCAGGATTTTCATATGATCGGTCAGAATTGTATCTAAGAATTGGTAATAAGGATTTGAAAAAGTAGTGCGTTGAGGAATCAGATGGGATACAACTAGTTGAAGTCTTTTCTCAGCCATCGTCTTCACATATAGATGTTCCTTATGTTTTGGAGCACCGTGGGGCTTATACAATGAGTTATTATTTGATAAGCCTTGATGATCAGCATGATGGAGTAGTCGACCTGCCGCATTATCCCGATTTGTATATCAGCGCTATCTAGTCATGGATAGAAACAGCTTGCGCAAGCATCTACCAGTTTGGGAAGAAGTTTGACGACATTATTCATGCCTATGATTCCCCATCCAGCCCGCCCTTTCTGGATCATCACGCAGGTTTGCATTTTCTAGAAATTGTGTCCTTACTTTGGCTGGTAACCAAAGACAAGGCAAAACCTTTTTATATTAATAAAATGCTTAGGTGGCTACATTGGATTTATGATTACACCTAACATTTTTTGTATCATGCTTAGAGTAGGAAAATAGGCTCCTCAAAGTGAGCGTTTATTTTAGCATTTTTCTTTTTAGGAATAAATAAATTTTTCAGTTAAGTTTTGTCATTTCTTTGAATAAAGCAACTCTTGGATCATTGGCCCTTTTTCATAAAACTTGTGCTACTGAGGTTTTGCTTGTCAAGTTGAGATGTTTTACAGGAGGTGGAAACCAGAGATTCTGGTGTTCTCTTATGCTCTCCTTGCATAAGAGACTAGATCAAGCACACGTCCCACAGTTGGAGCCAGATGTTATCCACTAATTTTGCACTTAGTTGGGTTACCTGAGGAGCTGCCGGTTGACAGACATGTTCAATGTCTAATTCCAGTGTATCAGTTGATTCGTCTTCATGTCTAGCCAATATTGGCTAGCCGGTTTTTGATTTGAATAATTTTGACCATGGCCCTGCGGGGCTTGTAATAAAATGTGCTAGTAGGGTATTTTTGAGTGGTTCAGTCTCCTGAGACGTAGAATCTCAAATAAGGTATTCCAGGGAGTTTTTTGCCCTTGATAATTATGCTTTGCCTTCAGCCGAGTATAATTGATGAGGTTTTCTCTTGCTTCCTCCAAAGCTAGAATGCTCGATTTTGAATTCTGGGCCTTGGGGGGTTATTAGAGCCCAACTGAGTATATATAAACCTACTAGACATTGTTAGAATAGACTATGGTCATATCCTAAGTCACTAGGACCCTCGGAAAAAATTCTGAAAAATTTTTACCGGACGCGTCAAATTTTTAATTTTTAAATTTTTCCTAAGTTTTTAATTAAATATTTCCATAATTTAAATAGAAAAATTCAATTTGTAATAAGTCAACCATTCGAGGTCCGTTTGCAATGATTGAAGGCTTTAACCTTAAGCCAAAAATCATTCATGATCAGCCAGCCAGCTAGCATCAAGTTTCAGATCATCATTCGGCCACATAACTCATATTTTCTCAAAAAAGTCAGTTTTGGGGAAAATATTGATTAATTAATAAAAAATGATTATTTTGGAGAAAATCCAAATCTCTCCAAATTAACCCGAATTCAGTGAAATAAAAGGCTAAATGACATGGCACGGAGCATTTATGATGATTCCAATCAATATCGGTCAGTTTCAGATCAAGTATCGGTGTGTAGCAGTTGAATTATCAGTGAGAAATTTGCCCTCTTTGGTCAAATCCGTTTTTGGTTGAAGTGTGGGTTATTTATTGGTTGGGTGACCATTACGAGGGAGGATGAGCCACCTCACCCCCCCTCATTACTCCAGCACTCAGTTACAACTCAGTTGCAGCTCAATTC